>CALYLW010000014.1:2081977-2201977 GCA_944989445.1 Ampullaceana balthica | reverse complement strand
GGCAGCTGTTATTTTCCTTTAACAAAATAAAAAAAGACAAACGAATGAGACTTAGAACGTCTTTTTTTTTATAAAACTGTCTTAATGGACTTATACTAACCAGAGACGTCAATAGGGTTGGTGTAACCAAATGTGGTAGCTCATTGTGTCACCCCCTCGCGACCAACCCCCCAGACCTGCTTTCCGCCAGTCTCAAAGTGACAAATAACGGGGACATACACAGTTTTACATTTTGGTGCCCGCCTTGTGATGGTGTCACCCAATGTGGTCCGCACCCCTCACACACCCCAGTGACGCCACTGTTAATAACCATGGGCATAGATGTTATTTAAATATCAAGACAAACATTTTACCATGGCCATCGAGACTCTGTCCTCATCTTCGAGGCACTCGAATATTTGGATCACAACCGTTTCCGGCAGATCGCTCCAGTGTGGGATTTCTGGTATGGATGACATCTTTCTTGGTTATTTGAATTTATATTTGATGACCTAAAAATCCTTTGTGTCTTTTTGTTTAGTTCGACATTTGCGACTAAAGAGCTATCTATTACTGATTATTACGCCCTATGTTTATTCATGATTTATGTCTATTCTTGCATTTATATTAGAGTTTTAAATTAATTAATGTTAAAAGAGTACTGAAACTTAAGTGCTGAAAGGTGCTTTGTGTTATCTTTTTTTTTAAAGGAAATTCCAGAAATTAGTAAGCAATAACTATCAAAATAAATATCTAATTCTGTAATTAAGTTTAATGAATTGTTCGAGAGTTTGAATTGAATTCAAGTGAACTTTATTTCTTTTTCCGAAAATGGTATGGTCATTGAAATTGCTTTCTTGGTGTAAAAGTTGCAATATTAAAAGTAAAATGTCTCTGCCGCGTTGGGTTTTCCAATCATACTTATTTCTAAAGCATTAATTACTTGGTTAGAATATTGCGTATTTTATATTTGCGTTAATTTCAACTGAACTTAGGAAAAAATAATTCACAAAATAAATAATACATTTTCTCCTTTAAACGACAGAAGAATTATTTTAGTGTCATTGGAAAGCTGAAAGACAGGCTATTTTGTATGATATGCTTTTTGTGTGCTTTTCATGCGTAGGCCTATTTGGCTTTTGGAGTTGGTTTTAGCAACAAAGCTGTCCTATGAGTGATCATCTATCGCGAGTAATTTTGATTGACGGAGATGACCGATTGGATAAGTAGCTAATGAACGGGTAAAAATAGACAGGTGAAAATATAACTGTGAAAAATTAGACCGTAGAAGAAAACACTGTTAAAAGAAATACTTAAGAAGTATTCCTACAAAGACGTTCTTTCATTTCATTTTTAATCAGTAAACTAAGAGCTTACACTATAGACTATGTCGGTGTCGACGTGAAAAAGCATCTAGTTTTGAGTAGTTACATTCTAGAACTGGCAATTTACGTTACCTTTCGTCTTCCAAAAATCTTTATTTGGCATACTTTAAAGCTGCAAAACACACCATTCCATATACCCACTTCATTTCACACACGCCGGGGCCCATATCGTATTGTACGCATTCATCCCTTTAATTTCTAAGACCCACTAATATTTACATATCCGGCTGCGTCTTTAGGCACATGTTCCTTTCGCATCCAATTTTTATCCACACATTCACTATTGTTGTTTTAGGCACACACCTCGTCTATAGTTGTTAGCGTTAACGAATAATTAATAAACACAATTAAACTTTACTTTGGGATTTAAAACAATCCTAAGGTTTAACAGCAGTCAAAGGTCGCAAATAATTCAGATTTAATCATTAAAATTTAAATTAAAATATTTAAGCCAAAGTCATTATCTCAGTTTGCTTCAGATTTTTATTCTTTTTTTTTATTCTCTTGGGGAAAAACATTAGAAAATCACACAAACATTTAAAATAAACATGGATAAATCTTACAAGTCTTGAGTCACAAAATATATTTTTTGATTTGGCCTTAATTGTCACAAAATATACAAAATTAAATTACTCAATATTTTCTTTTGTAAAAAGTAAAAGCTTTGGAATGCCGTAGAATAAAGAGAAAAAAATTATCCAAAATGAATCATTGAAAATCTAATGTAATTAAATTGATCGACTTTGGAAGAATTACTTTATATTTTGATTGTATTTATCTAATTTTATCACAGAATACTGATTACATTAAATGCAACACTAAACACTTTCATAAGCACTGCACACTCACCCTCTACAAAGTAACATGATTGTATCTAAAATATTGGCACTAAAGCAAAGTAAAATTAGTTCATTTTGAGCTTCAAAGGTTTCTTTATTCAGAAGCTTGGTGAATAGTTTATTTACAACATTTGCTTGAATGAAACAATGTCTATCCTATAATTAGTAACAAATGAAACAATATCTTGGAATATTTCTTTTTGAGTTCTGATGTTTGAAATATATTTCCAATAAACATACCAACTCTGAGATGAATGCTCCTTAGTGTCTTTTTTCAAGTTATCCTTTGTCATGTCATAAAACATTCACAATTTAAAAATCTAATTAAAATAAGGCCATGTTCATGAACATCAGACTTAAAAATAGAAAATCTATTAAGAAAATTTAAGGATAAAAATCATAGTTAAGAAAATTCACTTCCAAGGCTGCCTTTTGTTTTCAACACATTGGTTATTTCTTTTGCTTATATGTCACTGATGTATCAATCAATGATTCCTTTAAGCTGTGCGGCTGTGCAGCTGTGCAGATATCAATTTGATCTTATGCAGCAGTTTAGAATTACCGCGAAGCACCAAAAAAATATTGCACCAAAAAATGGAACCTTAACGGGAACATTGGTAATAACCTGTTACATTAAGTTAAAGAAAGAAATTAATTTTATCTTTTTTATATGTCATTCAGCAAAAGTACAACTGATTCAAAGTCTTTAAATAAACAGTTTGTATATTTTCAAATAGGGCACATCATTTTTTTTTGCCGTAGTAACAATTTTTTTAAAATATGAACATTACTGTGCTGACATTACAGATTCATTTCATTAAGTACAGCATCACATTGCCTGCTGTGAATTTTAAGAGCCTTTATATATGAATTCATTAACATTAATGGAATATTCTGTCTTTGATATAATTTAATAAAATAATTATCAATAAACAAATTACATCACCATAATTCATAAAAAATTAAAGTAAGTCATTTCCAAAAAATATTGATTAATTGTTAGAAAGAAGCATCTTGAAAATAAGAAACGACTTATTGTAAATCTAATTTTTAAGTATTCTTCTGAATGCATTATAACATTTTTTCTAATTATAAGAAATACAAAAGTTTTAAACCTAAATCAAAATAATTTCTTATCATTGAGGTGTTGAATTTTTATATTATTTTGTTTTTTGTTATACAAGTGTAAGAAATAATAATAGTTCAAAATGCTTTAATAAAATATTGGTGAATTCAACAAATAAATGTGTATTTCAACTATCATCTACATTACTTTAATCGCTCTTTACTAATCAAATTATTTAGTGCCATAAAGTAATGAAAGACAAGAAAATATCCCTGCTGTTATATGCCTATATTCAATCAAAATTTTTTTTTAAAACTATAATAATCATAGTGAAATATCTCTAATCTGTTGGGCCAGTATAATATATTTCTTTGATAGCCACCAATGTTCCAAGATCCCAAGAGCCTTTTAAACAATTATCATACCCTTGAATAATTTACATACATTATTCATTTGAGTAACAATGCACATGAGTTAAGGGCCTCAATTATTTAAATTGTTTGAAGTATCCATATTCATGCTTTGCTATCATTACTGCCAGGATAACAAGATATATATTCAGAAACTAAAGTTAGAGGTTGTTTTTTTTTAAATTTGTTTAAAATAGAATGAAACATGAACTGTAGCTAATAATTCTAGTTAAAATTCATTTGTAACAAATTTTATAAAACTCTTCAAGGTTGACATCTGAAATACAGAGTTTTAACATATATTCATACGCATTTCGATTGCATGTACATCAACATATAGGAAAAAATTTAAAAACATAATAGCAATAATATTTTACTTAGAAACAAAAAATTTTTAAAATTCTAATCACACTGCACTGAAGAAGAGGCCATTAATTAAAATCAGATCTGTGTTTTTCTATGCAAACTACATTAAAAAAATGTTGCGATAATTAAATATTTTCAAACCTTGCTACATAACAAATGAGATTATTGATATGGCTCAAACCAGTGCTTCTCAAACTTTTTAGTATGGCGGACCGGCAGGAATCTTTCCATTGCTCCAGGAACTGGTCAATATTTTACCTGTACTGACGTGGTAGCGAAATGTAATTTATTTCATTTTATTTATTTCATTTGTGCTTATTTCCAAAAAAATTGACATGTTCTAATAATGATTGCTAATCGAGGACTGTAATTATATTTTTCTGTCCTTTCTTTATAACTTCTGCGGACCGGCGGCGGACGGCCCACGGACCTGCACCGGCCCACGGACCACCACTTTGAGTAGCAATGGCTTAAACAATCATTGTGGCAATAATTTTATCTTTAATTAAATATAATCTCAAAGAGTAAGAGATTACACAATTAAATATTTTTTCACTTCTTAGTCCTTTTTGTATATGATGCTTATAATTTCTAGATAAAATTGATATTCCTATGTAAAGTTCAGAAACAAAGCAATTATTATCATATTATAATATATTTAATTTACATCACATTTTCTTGGTTTCAGTTCATCAACATTTTATTTGCTTAACAGGATTTTAAAAGTATTACATGATTGTAATACATAATATATTACGTGATTGTAATACATAGGTAATTATGACACTAGCTTTTCTTTTAAGAAACATAAAATTTCCGGGTTTCTTGTTTTAAAGGAAACTTTTTTTAGGAGACTTTAAAAACGCATTTCATGGGTGACCATTAAACTGGCTGTTAAAGGCTGTTACCTTCAAGGCCTGAAGAGTGACCAAGGACCAACCGAATGACTCCATTAAAACTGAGCCAAGAATATGGAAATCCATCCAGCAGGACCAGGACTTTTTGTGCCAATAAATATTGGTAGGTGAATCCAGTTCATAAAAAATATAACTTGAAACATAAATGGAATGTTTTAATTTAGTGTAAATGAAGTACAAAATGTGTACAAAAGATTAACCATATTCAGGTGTGTCCACAGGTTGAGCTGATAGGAATGTGTTCATAAGTGAAAGTTGAACTTTTGATTAAAATTAGTTCAAATAAAAATGTATGAACTGATCGCTAAAATCCCAAATTTAGCATTCATATTCAATTGAAAAAAAATTTGTTTCTTCTTTTTATGGGTGGCTTTTCAAACAGTCTATTACACCTGACATGAGTGGTTTAATCAAATATTCAATATTTAAGTCCTAATTTCTTTGGTTCCTCTAGAGTCTAAATTTGAGAGAACAGCTTTGAAATGCACAAAGCTGCGTCCCTAATTCCCATTCTTGAAGGGATAATCCTATTGAAAAAAAAACGGTTCTTAACTATTTAAAGGTGGCAAATAACCACAATTCTCTTTTAAAAGTTGTGGTGGGTTTTTTTCTTTTTCCATTCCATAATGCTTGCAATAAAATAGGACACATTTGAAAAGTACTGGGGTTAGCAGGAATAATTAAACTATATAATCAGAGTGGCAATAAATAAATATTTCTTATGTTATCACATGACTGAATTTGGTTAAATTAAGGCATTTATGAAGGTACTTTTTTAGGTACGGAACAAAGTTGTGAAAAAATTCATAAAGACCTACACACATAAAAAATTATACCCGATGTAGAGTCTTCTAACAATATATATATATATATATATATTTTTCTGTTCTCACAGTTTGACTCACATAAATATTTCTCACCACATATAGCAGTTACACAGTATAGTGAAGATATTTTTTGGATATGATGATCAGCAATATTTTTAAAATAAATTTTCATTGAAAGATAGCTGATTGTTTCATAAAATGTTAAATCTCTCTTTCAAAAAAAAACAGTCTGTCAAAACATATCTGAAAATATCACAGGCTATTGAAAATGTTGCCTACTTGAAAAAAAAACAACCAACTACAGGTTTATTTTTGAACATTCTGTTGGAAAACACAAGTGTAGCTTAAGATATGCATCTTTTGCTGAAAGGGAGTTTTAGAAGTGAGCTGATCAAGTCATCGTCATATAGCAACATACACAAAGTTTAAATAACCTCTCATCAAGTCATAGTCATATAGCAACATACACAAAGTTTAAATAACCTCTCATCAAGTCATCGTCGTATAGCAACATACACAAAGTTTAAATAACCTCTCATCAAGTCATCGTCGTATAGCAACATACACAAAGTTTAAATAACCTCTCATCAAGTCATCGTCATATAGCAATATATACAAAGTTTAAATAACCTCTCATCAAGTCATCGTCGTATAGCAACATACACAAAGTTTAAATAACCTCTCATCAAGTCAAAGTCGTATAGCATCGTACACAAAGTTTAAATAACCTCTCATCAAGTCATAGTCGTATAGCATCATACATGAAGTTTAAATAACCTCTCATCAAGTCATAGTCGTATAGCATCGTACACAAAGTTTAAATAACCTCTCACATGTTCTACAAGTTACGTGATCTAGTAGCAATTTAAAGTGTACAAACAAACACACACACACTTATGTGATGAGCCACATCTAACATTAAATCCAGACCGACATGATTGCCTCCTCACATTTTATTGCACAGTGTCAGCATTTTTTTTTGTTTTGTTACTGGCAGCTTTGTAACTCAAAATCTATGAATCATCTTTTGGCTGCCACCTCCCTTCACGTGTTAGCTTCATGTATTATTCTAAGGAACTCACAAGAGCATTCTCTCATTTTTACAATAGCTGTAGTCATCAATTATGTCAGTCTTTTCATCAGATCAGGAGTTTACAACACACAATCCTGACCCTGTTGAAGACAACATCCTTCATCTCAGGTGAAAATGTCATCGTCCCCATGTCCCATAAAATTTGTTTGCTAACTAATTGTGAAAAAGGTCACAATTTCAATTCTCCTGAATAGATTGACGTTAGTCTAAACACCATCTTGAAAATACGAAGTGTTTATCTGCATTTCCAGGAAAGATCCCAAATGGAGCTGTTGACAACCTCTCTTCTGAGGAATTGATGATGATTTAAACACAATTCTCAAGTTTTTCAATCAACTCAGAAGGATAAGCCCCCATCCTTCACTGCCACAAGAGAAGGATAAGCCCCCATCCTTCACTGCCACAAGAGAAGGATAAGCCCCCATCCTTCACTGCCACAAGAGAAGGATAAGCCCCCATCCTTCACTGCCACAAGAGAAGGATAAGCCCCCATCCTTCACTGCCACAAGAGAAGGATAAGCCCCCATCCTTCACTGCCACAAGAGAAGGATAAGCCCCCATCCTTCACTGCCACAAGAGAAGGATAAGCCCCCATCCTTCACTGCCACAAGAGAAGGATAAGCCCCCATCCTTCACTGCCACAAGAGAAGGATAAGCCCCCATCCTTCACTGCCACAAGAGAAGGATAAGCCCCCATCCTTCACTGCCACAAGAGAAGGATAAGCCCCCATCCTTCACTGCCACAAGAGAAGGATAAGCCCCCATCCTTCACTGCCACAAGAGAAGGATAAGCCCCCATCCTTCACTGCCACAAGAGAAGGATAAGCCCCCATCCTTCACTGCCACAAGAGAAGGATAAGCCCCCATCCTTCACTGCCACAAGAGAAGGATAAGCCCCCATCCTTCACTGCCACAAGAGAAGGATAAGCCCCCATCCTTCACTGCCACAAGAGAAGGATAAGCCCCCATCCTTCACTGCCACAAGAGAAGGATAAGCCCCCATCCTTCACTGCCACAAGAGAAGGATAAGCCCCCATCCTTCACTGCCACAAGAGAAGGATAAGCCCCCATCCTTCACTGCCACAAGAGAAGGATAAGCCCCCATCCTTCACTGCCACAAGAGAAGGATAAGCCCCCATCCTTCACTGCCACAAGAGAAGGATAAGCCCCCATCCTTCACTGCCACAAGTAGGCAGATTTCTAGGAGGGAATTGTCAAGCGTTTTTCTTGATGATGTTTCACAGATGCAACTTTCCTTTCTATTAGAAGAGACTTGAAAAGATTGCACAGATGCTCAGCATCTCCGGGTTTCAATGAGTCTATGCTATTTTGTCTGACTGGTGCGGAGCAAAGGTTCAGCCTTTTCTGACAGAGCAAGGAGAGAAAGAACTCTAGGATCCGATCCAGCGTCTCCATTTCAATGGGGTCGAATTTAGACAGAAATAAAATTATATACTCCAGGAAGAATCTTGTGCTCTGTTGGGAAGATAGAAAAAAATTCTTTGTTTATAAAAACTATAAGAAGATCAGCAAAATGAAAAAGTTATGAAGAAAAAAGGGGAACTTTTTTTTATTCAATCAGTTTATAGCAGACACATGGGCTGGAAATTAATGGAAGCAGATTAACAGATAAAATATCTGCTTTGAATTTTGGTGAGGCAAGGGCAGAGCAGGGTCCTACATGGGCAGAACAGGGTCCTACATGGGCAAAACAGGGTCATAAATGGGCAGAACAGGGTCCTACATGTGCAGATAAGGGTCCTAAATGGGCAGAACAGGGTCCTACGTGGACATAACAGGGTCCCACATGGTCAGAACAGGGTCCTACATGCGCTGTAGAGGCACAGTTGATGATGGTCAGTACAAGATGTATAAAAATGAAACATAATAAATAAACCGGCATCTGTCCACAAGGATTGCTACTCCGTGCTGCATATAGTAAAAAAAATCATTCTTTCATTCAACTGGGTCATATCCCTGTTACATTTTCAAAGCTTGTCCATCAATCATCCAACTTAAAAACTTGGACAACACTGCTATAAAACTTGGACAACACTGCTATAAAAATTGCACAACACTGCTATAAAAACTTGGACAACACTGCTATAAAGCTTGGACAACACTGCTATAAAAACTTGGACAACACTGCTATAAAGCTTGGACAACACTGCTAAAAAACTTGGACAACACTGCTATAAAACTTGAACAACACTGCTATAAAACTTGGACAACACTGCTATAAAACTTGGACAACACTGCTATAAAACTTGGACAACACTGCTCTAAAACTTGGACAACACTGCTATAAAAATTGCACAACACTGCTATAAAACTTGGACAAAACTGCTATAAAACTTGGACAACACTGCTATAAAACTTGGACCACGCTGCTCTAAAACTTGGACAACACTGCTATAAAACTTGGACCACGCTGCTATAAAACTTGGACAACACTGCTATAAAACTTGGACCACGCTGCTCTAAAGAACTAAAATTGGAAAACATTCACAAAACCCCCTACTTAGTATTGCAACAAGGCTTGCAAACTGCCACATTGCATCAGTCCTAGATTTTGTCTGCTGCTGACAAGGCCGGCCAACAACTGCCAGACCACATTTAATTACATCACGGCGTGTTTCATATCCCACCACGCTGACAATAGCCGGGGCTGACAGCCGAGGGACTCTGGTGTCAGGGTTGGGCATTGTCAAAAAATATCAACAAAAACCGCTTAAACTGAAGTAGGAGACAGAATGCATTCTGAATATTATTTAAATAAAACTTTTTGTGATTCCCCCAAAAAACAAGAAGACATTATCACATTTGTGCAAAAAATTTACAGTAGAAATATAATATTGAAAATAAATTTCAAATAAAAAAAAATTTAATTATCTTTATCTGATTCTTTTCTTAAATTTCAAAGTCGTGAAAGAATAAAAATAATTAGTAAATGTCTGCAGAGCCACATTATTTTATTCCTTGACCAAAGGTAAAAAAAACTAAGGAAGCCTTACCTTCTCTAAGTGCAGTAAAGCTTTGCTGTGCATAATTTCATTGGAGTTATCAACTAATTCCTTCACATCTTGTTGACGTAATATTGGCTCCTGAACAAAATATAATTAATAATCATTTTTTAATTTCCTCCCCCTTGAAAAAAAAATTCAATTTGGAAATGGAAAAGACAAATTTTGGAAGGGAGAGGGTGGGGTTTGACTGCAGTAAGGCTTGCATTTATCATATCTTATATGTTACAGACGCTCCTTTTATACTGAAGATTATTGCGTCTAAGCTTATCCATAGTTTATGTCTAGTCTTGCATTCTCATCAGAGTTTTAAATGTTGATGGAGTGTTGCTTTTCCTGGTGTGATTAGGCGACCCATTCTATATCAGAATTCCAGACAGGAAGAACAAGAATTTTCTGTGTTTGTTCTTGCATAAAAATGAGAAAAGTCTTTTTATCCCTATGCCTATCTCAGGGTTGTATTAGATTATCTTTTTGTTGTATTTCCAAGTTGGAATTAATTGCCTTATGCGTTTGATCCCCTTCATGAACAAAACTTTTGGTAATTGCAATAAACAGTAATAAAGGGGTGTTACTGAAATCAGGGGAGGTAGAATGTCTCAAATAGAAAGAAATCAATTTAACAAAATACATGTAAGCTTGAAAAAAATGTGGAAAAACAATTCAAGAAGCCTTCTTCAGAGAACAAACAGACCGCAAAGGGAAGTTTTAAAATTATAAAAAAATAAGCTGCAATGAATAATCCAAACAGATAACAGTCAGAAAGTGATAGACCAAGAGAGACATGCAGATTCATAAAAAACCATTGGTAGCAGAGGGAGAGAACAGGCGCAGTACCCTAATTTATGCAGCTTACAACAGGTGAAAGAAAAAAATAAAAAAATAAAAAAAATTTTTTTTAAATGTGGTGACCAAACATGAAGGTCCATTAATTCTCAATGAAGGTGTGAAATATTTTTTCTCGCCAGCGACGTAAATTTTGGTGTTGTCCCAATTGTTTGTGATGATATTTTCCCCCAAAATCCCATATGTTGAAGATCTGTTTTCTGGATGACCTAAACTAACCACAAAAATTTTGATTTGTCCCAGGAATAATTCGGCGCCTGAGGTAAGTTATGGAGAGACTAATTTTAATTGTTCAGATCCTAAAATAATTTACATATAAAAGCAATAATTGATTTTGTTGACTACATATCCAGGGGAGATCGAGACCAAGGTGGAAGATTTATGATATACAGTATCTTTACTTCTTGTTTGTCAATTGTGATCGACAGGGACCATTCTCATCACATTAGCCATGTGCTTTTGGGCCATCCATAAATGACGTCATGCACCTGGGGGGGGGGAGTCACACATTTTTGACAATGTGTAACCAGGGGGAGGGGGGAGTTAAAGAATTGTGACATAATGCCAAAACAGGCAACTTTAAATAATGGTTCCACTTAAATATTTGATTGCTTACAATTTATTCAATGACATTTTACATGGCTTCATGTGTGTTGTTTGTTATGATATTAGAATGCAGGCCTACACTAAATAAATACTTAAATGAAAAAAAAAGTGATTTGAAACATTCTCATTTTCATTTATGGGGGGGGGGAGGGGAGGGGAGGCAAAGCTTTGTGATGTAATATTGAAGAGGGGGTCCAAATTTTTGTGACGCTGTGTGACGAGGGGGGAGGGGGTTTAAAAATTGGTCAAACGCACGTGACGTCATTTATGGATGGCCCCTTAGGTAGGTGTCCTTTGGTGGCTTATCAGACCTATTCTTGCCCGAAAGGTGCGTCCACCTGTCGGACAAGAGATGGCTGGGATGGCATCTGTACTTACGTGCAGTTGATCAATCCAGTCGCACATGACACCACAAATGACATGTGGATTATCCTCCTTGGCTAACTCCACCCAGGCTGCTTCTGTTTTGTTTAATTCCGTCTGAAAAAGGGCATTTTTTTTAATTTATTGTTTTAATTATGAAGAAAACCAAATGATTTCAGGCATTAGTTGAATAGATAGATCCCATGAACATAAATTAAGGGCATTAGTTGAATAGATAATTCCCATGAATATAAATTAAGGACATTAGTTGAATAGATTGATCCCATGAACATAAATTAAGGGCATTAGTTGAATAGATTGATCCCATGAACATAAATTAAGGGCATTAGTGGAATAGATAGATCCCATGAACATAAATCAAGGGCATTAGTTGAATAGATTGATCCCATGAACATAAATTAAGGGCATTAGTTGAATAGATTGATCCCATGAACATAAATTAACGGCATTAGTTGAATAGATAGATCCCATGAACATAAATTAAGGGCATTAGTTGAATAGATAGATCCCATGAACATAAATTAAGGGCATTAGTTGAATAGATAGATCCCATGAACATAAATTAAGGGCATTAGTTGAATAGATAGATCATATGAAAATAAATTTAGGGCATTAGTTGAATAGATAGATCATATGAACATAAATTAAGGACCTATCAGCAAGGAAATAATTTAATTCAATCTATTGAAGAAGGAAGCGTGATAGTCTAAGCAATGTCTGATTAATTTAATTAATTTATTACTTAAGATTAATTAATATATTAATTTAATATATAAAGTATTTATAGACATTCTATTAATAGAGAAACGACTCGTGCAGATATGAAATTAGTCTAGAAACAACCAAGGCAGACATTCAATAAGTCTAGCAGTAACTGGTACAGATAAACAATAAGTCTAGCAATGACTGCCACAGACATTCAATAAGTCTAGCTATGACTGACAGAGAAATTAAATAAGTCTTGAAGTTACTAAGAAAGACATACAATTTAATAATAATAATTATAAATTGATAATTTTTATAGCGCTGTATCCTAGCAAGGAGCTGTGCTCACAGCGCTTTACATGGAGATAATAACATACATATACTAATTAAATGAACAATCTTATCATAATAACCACATAAATGACAGTACGTTACACATAAGCTACGTTAATCATTAAAAATAAATGTTTCTTTAATTTTGAAAAATAAATTTTGAAATGATGTGTCCTCAGGTCAGTTTTGAAGGACTTGGTAGATGAAATACTCCGGATGTGTAATGGTAGAGAATTCCATTGTTTGGCTGCACAAAAAGATAATGACCTTTTGCCAAAAGTTTTAGTTCGTGTCTTAGGAACACAGAGAATGCGTGTATCTGCAGAAGAGCGTAGCTGACGACTTGGTGAGTAGACCGACAGAAGCTCAGTTAGATAGGAAGCGCATTAGTCAGAAAAGAAGTTGTGATAGAGAACGGCCAGTCAATGAGTCTAGCAATGACTGTCACAGGCTTTGAATAAGTCAAGAAATGAATAACGTACACAAACCAGATGGCCACATAATCTTGTAATTCCATACTGAAGCTAGGGCAAGTTTCACATAATGAACCATTGATTAATTGAAATATTAGAACTACAATAACTAATACTTACCTCAATATAATTTATCCTCTCTTTTGTCTTTTCTGAACAATCTGTCCCAAGAATGATTTCACACAAATCTTGTACAGTAAATCTCTTAACCGCCATTTTCTCTGTCTGTGTGATCGAATCCTCAATGGGGTCACCCTCCAGAAGGCATTCCAGGCTCATGTCTGAATTGGTTTTCTTCAAGTCTTCATCCACATCAAACTTGCAATCTTCGTCAGACTCTAACGAGGGATTGTTGACACTTGGCGAACATTTGGTCAAGCTCAGCTTGTCGCTCTCCAAGAATGTCATGGACTCGGCCAGGCTGGACTCATACTGGGACAGGTCTTGATTTGACGCACTGTCTTTACAGACCAGGAGGCCGGGGGGTGTGGGCTCTACAAACTGTTGGCGGAGTGAATGCAGGGCAGCGCCGCTGCCGCAGAGCTCAAGGAGGCGTTCACAACACACGTAAATTACCTGTGAAAGATGCTGGGTGTTAGTTGCATGTTTGTATCAGTTTTCTAGAATTATTGATCTTCTGGTCAAACAACTTACTCTACTCTACTCAAGTCTGAGGGAGAAGCCATAGTTTGCAATTCAGACATTTTACTGCCAGAAGATAGAAAGCATCATCTTGAGAAATACAGACATCTATGGTAATAATAAAGGGACACGATGGCCGAGCGGTATGCTTGCTTGGCTGGTGTGCCAGCAGTCACGGGTTTGAATCTCTGTGAAGGCAGGGGCCTGTTCCCACTACTAAGGGTGTCCTTGAGTCCACCCAGCTCTGATGTGTACATGACATTATTTTGGGTACAGTAAAGGCGGCTGCAGGCCCGGATTTAAGAGACCCTGGGCCCCTAGGCACTTTTTACTTTTGGGCCCCCCCCCCAACCATCTCGAAGCAATTTGGGAAATTTAGGAAATTAAATGCTGTAGTACAGAACATATACTTTTTTTTTCTTTAGTGACTTTAATAAAAATCAAAATGATATTCGTCTTCAGAGACATATCTCACAATGAAAGAAAATGTATCTATGTACAGGAGAAATGTCCGGAGTAGAGACCACAGATATAGATAAATATTTTGCTTTTTTTTTATCTCAGTCACGATTGTATTGTAATTATTACCTTTTCTGCCTTGATATTAATCATTTCATCGCATATTTTTGAAGAAAGATATGATGTTGTGCCACTTCCTTTGTTACCGTGGCGTTTTATGCGTAAGTCCAGAAAAGGATCAAACTCAGCCAAAACTTCTATGGTCATAACATAGTTCCCACTGTTTTTTTTTAAAAATCCTAATCAGAAAGTGACCTCACAACAGCCACAATGCGGCTCAAAAGCTCATGCCAGTATTTTATTTTTTCTTCTGTTTGAAGAACAAGACTCTTGTCAACTCTACCGCCATCATTATTCCTAGCTATAAGTGTCGCAAGTGCTGACCTGAATTCGTCCGAATTCTCATGATCCTTCATTCTTTGAACAGATTTTTCCAGTCGATGAACCCTTCATTAGCTAGTGACCCACATTTCCCAAACATCTTAGAAGGGGCGCAAAATACGGCACTCTTGATCTACCAAAATATGATCCAAGGTTGAGGTCGTGTTTCACCCTTGCTTAGTGTTCGGCTAAAAAGAGACAGCGATAGATATCTGGTTTTATCTGAGTACTAACGCCTTGAAAAAGAAAAGTCGGCATCAATATTTTCTTTCAGGCCATTTTGAACAAGGTACTCCAATGTAACTTCGTTTAGCACCCACTCAGCAGGATCGTCAGTTAAAGAAGATTTATATTCAAGATTTCATAAATAATAAAATAACAGTTTTTTTTGTTTGTTTGTTTGTTTGTTTGTTGTGTTTTTTTTTGTAGCTGTTATGGGTTTTCAGAAATAATGTTTTCAGGTAGCTAGTTGCAGTCAGACACGTTTCTTGGAGTTGCCTGTTGGCGGTCATCAGCCGCATCTCTGCAACTTCTACTGGCTAATGGACTAGTACTACTAGTACTAGTACTAGAGCCAGAACTAGGTCTAGACGCAGGCGAGACTAAAAATGTGTTTAACTTAGGAACATTACAAAGAGCTCTTTTTCGATTTTTTAAATTCCGTTTCCTTTCTGGAACCGCTTCGCTTTGATTTTTATTGAAGTAACTTTAGTAAGACATGCGGCACCCCAATTTCAATAACTAATATAAAACGGAGGGTCATTAAAAACAGAATTTTGTTTAATTATTTGGAATAATGTTTTTAATTTTCAATTTGTTGTTTAGTTGTTAATTTAAGACAATTTCGGTTTACCTCAAATTTTCTTAATTCAAGAATTTCTCTTGGTTCTAGTAAATCTTTTTTCTGTTCCGTTCTGCGTCCCTTGACACACTGGCTCTCTATTCGGTGGCTCCCTGGCTTTGACTCGTGGCACCCTGTCTTCTCTCTTGCCTCCCTGGCTTCCTATTCCCCGATCTAACATTTTCCCTGTCACTATGTTGGTGACCAGAGGTATGCAGGTAAAATTGTAGAAGGCCATCTAGTTAAATGCATTAAAACGAACTTCATTGAAACCTTTGGCAGGTCCCCATAAACTACCTGTGACATCTCCCTGGCCTCTGGTCAAGTCAGTCGACATTAAAAAATTGTTCTCCCGGTCCCTGTCAATTATCTGTAATCTGAACCCGGGCGGTTTATCCACAATATCGCAACAGCAGCTCAGAACGGGGCTTACAATGACAAACCAATTTAAACGAACCCCGTGCACTTGACTACTAGGCAGTGTATGCAAAATGTAGTAAAAATATTTATTATACTATTATTTTCAATAAAGCTTTTTGATAATGAAGCCAGGCTTTTGGGCTTATGTAAAGATTCCACCTCCGGGGCCCCTTGGCTGGCTAGGGCCCTAGGCCCAGGCCTTGTGGGCCTAGGCGGAAATCCGGCCCTGGGCGGCTGGGGATTGTGCTAGCAAAGGGAACTTAAATTTTTTTTACTAGTGCAGTAATAATAAAATCCACAGGTAAACTAGTTATGCAAAGCTACAGAATTACCTCTGCATGGAAACAAAATTATATATAGTTGTAAAAACATCTTGAGGCTGATAAAACATAAGTTTTCACATGTAAACAAACATGTTACTAAAGAGATAAATTTATATAAACAATTAGTTCTACATTTATACAAAGTAATAAAAAGATTTAGTCCTTGAAATATCAAATAGTACAAACAATCTAATCACAGTATAGAGAAAACCTCCTTGTACAAAACTTTATTTAAACAAGCATCTTGAATTCAAACTATAGTGGCAATATGACATCTCTTTGACTGGTGAACGTAGTCTACTTGGGCCCCCCATGTCATTATATGTTTTGTTAAATTATGAATGTTTCATGTAAATATTTCTATAGCTTTTTTATGTTTAGTGTGTAGAGCCCAGTCCGAGACTGGAATACTGTGTCATATAAGTTTTCATATTTCTATTGAGTTGTGCAAACCTTGGGTACATATTTCAGTTTCCTTGCTTCATATCCATGTAAAAGTTCTTTTTGTCGCAGGAGAAACCTATTAAATGTCACTGGTATGGCATCTGGTACTCTAGAAATATAGAGAAATAATTATTTGCCATAATCACAAATTTAATATAAGATGGGGGAAGGAAAGTACGATAAAATCAATATAATATATGGGAAAATTGCTAATACATATCATTTGTGCCCTTTCAAGTTTTTTTTAAAATCATTTAAGCAAGATTTATTTTAAGTAAATCGAACACACATAATAAAAGCATTAAAAAAAAAGCTTTTCAAAAAAAAAGGAAAAAAAGAGCTTTATCTTAAAGAAAACTTAAGATGAAACTTAGATGAAATAGTATGACAGAAATTAAGAGATGAACATAAATTTTAACATTTCAAACATAATATTATGATACAGGAGAAAGGGTTAATACTTATGCAGCTTGAAACAAAACAAATACAATTGATAAATTTTAAAAAGTCTTCCTTGCTCGTAATGTATCCAGCTTATAAATTGTATATAAATATATGTCAGTTCTGTTTCTTATCAAGAACATATATCTATTATATATTTATGTGCCATTTACCTCTTAGTTACAAAAACCATTGAAGTAAAAAGTACAAATAGACGTATTTTATAAAATTGTTTAAATTCCCTTTGACTAAAACTGAAATTCATTTTCTAAAACTACTGAAAGGGTTTCAAAAGATCGGTTGAACTAGATATGATGTAATCTGCTAGGAGCATTTCTTTCAAAACGAACAGTAAGGACAATATTCAAATTTAATAACTTAGCCACTATGTAATACCCAAAAGGACAACAAGCTTTAATTTTTTTAATTTTATTGCATATTTTTAAAAGATTTTCTCCTACTTTGTGCTTTTGCACAATAGATTCTCCAACTTTGTTAAATAATTTCTTTTTACTTTAACTAACAGCAGTCTACAACTATGATAATTTTTTTAACATTTTAAGTTCTTAACAGCAAAATGATAATCGATATTTTTTTTAAACTGAACATAAAACAGTAAACTTCATTTTAAAGAAAATGTTCCTTTAAGTCGAACAAATAGTTATAAAAGCTCTCTTTAATGTTGATAGAAAAAAATGGGAGTAACTGCAGATTTGATTATGGCCAAGCTTAAACTCACTTTGATGAAAATATGACGAAATAAATTTTGATGAAATCTTCAAATGTAAAACATGTCTTGACTTGCATGCTTGTCTGAATGGATCCTGGTCTGTTGGTAGAGAAAATAAAAGTCAGCAACAGTAAAGCACTGTTGTACAAAATGATAATTTAATGGGGATTTAACTCACCCAGAAAATGATTAGATGTTACTTTATCTTATCTTATCTATACAGACGCTCCTTCTATGCAGAAGATAGTTGCGTCCACAGACTATGACAGATGATCTGTTGGCAAGTGATGCAGCATTCACAGGCCACGGCTTTGTGGGTTCCACGCATTACCCAGTCGCCTAACTACATGTAGTGTTAGGTACCCATTCGGAGCGGGGTGACTCAGGGACGCCCTAGGCCCCGGGAACAAACCCTTGCCTTCACACGGATTCGAACCCAGTGACCATCGGTACGACAGTCCAGTGCGCTGCCACTCGACCACCGCGTTTGGTCCCAGGTTTTGACCAGACATTGGCGATCATAATAATTTTTGTCAGTTGCTAGCTATTTAAAAGTTATTTAGTAATGCTTAGCTAACACCATTGTTTGCTGTCCATTCATTCAGGCTCTCAATTTATGTCATTCTCTGTCATTCTTTGTCCTTCTCTGTATCTCCAACCAGATATTATCTTCCTACATAAAGACAGTCTTTTTATGCCATTTTCCCTATAGATGTGTCCTTGTAATTTCATTTTTCTCTCGTCCTTCTTGTTTGAATGAGTGATCTTGTGAGCATGGTGTTGTAATCACCTCTGCATGTGTTTTCCTTTGAGTCCATGATAAGCTCATCATTCTTCTTAGATATCACATTTTTATTGCTCCCAATATTTTCCTTGTTTCATTGTCCATTGCCCGAATTCCCACCCACTTAGCAGAACGGAGACATAAATATCACAAAACTGGGACAGAATAAGACTGTACATTCCTTTATAAAGTTTTCATCTTTTTTAATAGAAAGTAACCTAAACTGGCAGAATCAACAGCAACCTTTCTCTGGGCCCTCATCCTAACATACTGAGCACCTCAACTCAATTGACCCCGGTAGCAGAATATATAATCAACGCATGCATTGTACAGTAATTGCAGTCATGTCACTTGAACAATTTGAAATAAAATTATTTTGAAATGAAAATGTTTTAATCGCGAATATTGGTTAACATCATAAAGCCTATACAAAAAATATTTTTTTAATCTATGTTGCTATCAGATAAAATATTAATTGATTTAATTATAATTCAAAGTGTCAACCAACTTAAATTTGTGTATTTTAAATTTATGCAAATTTTTCACATGGGCTCATTTTAGTTTAGGAAAATTCTGTGCCCTTGATTTACTTCTCCTTCCATATCATAAATATAAGACCTAACTCTAACAGCTGCCATAATATAATTAAAGTCCTTGAACTACCTCTGAGACCTAACATACTGTAATTTATAGCTGCAGCCTACCTTCGAGACCTCACACATTGTAATTTATAACTGCAGCCTACCTTCGAGACCTCACATATTGTATGGCTTTCTTGGCAGTGACTCTGTTGTTGTAGATTAGATAGCAAGCAATAATCAAGCCAGTTCTTCCTGGTGATAGCAGGGTGGTAACATTTAAAACTAAAATAAATATAGCTATAAACTTTTTTTTAGTGTAATTTAAAACAAATTTATTTTGAACTTTTCACTTCCTCAAGTAAACAAACTAATTAACATGGAATGTTAACACATGAAGATTAGTCTAGGAAAATACATATTCAATGTGATTAAATGAAATAAATCTAGTCTCTTCTGCCATTCCTGAGTAACATTTATGTATTATTGTGGTTTGTTTAACAAACTACAGTAGAACCCACTTAACTCGACCACGGTTAACTCGCCAACCCTATTAAGTCGAAGTTTTTTATTGAAACCGCCAAATTCTCTCTTTGTCTTAGCATTTTCTCATCTGTTATTCTTTTAAGTCACCGAACCCTAATATCTCGAGCACAAAAGAGGGCCAAATTTGCAACTTAACGTTGGTTATCTCGATCCCCGTCTGTTCGCCTAGCGACGCTCTCTCGCATTTTTAGTTAAAAATAGCATCGAAATCTTGCTTTCCTCTAGACTTTCGCCTATTGTGGGATTCTACGAGATTTCAATAAAAATTACCGGATGTTTTTATCTTGTTTCACTTTGATCAGTGTGTGAATTAGTTTGATGCGTCTCTATCAAGTATGTATTCACCGGAGGTGCTTGAAAATCGCGTTATCGGTCTTTAATCGTCATTATTTCGCAGTGCATGTTATATTATTAATAAACTTAATTCATTTCCTGATGCATTAATCATTTAAGATTAACGAATATCTTTAGAAAATAAAATAAAGGTTTGTATCGAGAATCAATGATGGTTTTTATTTTATATTGGTAAATTTCTGCTGTTAGTGGGTGCACATATGCGTTTTGTTGTTAGCAAACATTTATGTACATTTTTATAGCATGCCGATCGCTTCATCAAACAAATAACGGCAACGCTGTTGTGTAAAAAAAAACCTGTAAAAAGGTACATTCTCATTTATTAACGCTAGTGATGGGACGATACCAAAATCATAGAGGGGCTTACTGTAAACAGGGCTCCCCAGATTTTAGGATATATAACTTACTACAGACAGTTTACCCACCCCCACTCTCAATCCCCACACCATTGTTGTTGTTGGTTAGTCCGATTAGCATCAAGTTACCGAAGGAATTCTGAGTCTATTGTATTATGAGGATATGGACCCATGGAAGATGGTTTGGAAGAGAATGGTTCGGGAACAATGAGGGGATGTGTAGGTTACACAGGGCGGGTTATTTATTAGTGTAGCTTGTAAGTAATGAAAGGAAAGTCAAGCAAGTGCCCTCCAAGGCACAATCTGGGAATTACTGCTGTGAATGATGCTAACTCAGAAACAGTGTAACAAACATCAAGCCCCATTATTAAAAAAAAACACTTAATGTTATCTGGGAGTGCGCAAGACAGGTGATACGATGTCACCAACGGGTGCGACGAAGCGTGGCAGGGCACGAGTAGCTGAATTCGTTATATACTAGGGAAAAAAATAGCGCTAAGGCAACAAAGGGTTATATTTAAATGGTCCTTAAAAACGAACAGTCTTAAGACTTAGGAAAGAGTGAAGAAATATTAGGGTCCCAATATTCCGATACGATTCTGATTAATCGTCCCATCACTAATTAACGCACACCATGTACATAAAGAAATTTCAAGCACATGTTAATATTTTGCCGCCATATTGGTTTTCGTTTAACTCAATCATCGGTTATCTCCACGCCTTTTGGCAAACCCCTAGGCCATTGACTTAACCGAGTTCTACTGTACAATCAAAATCTAAACCAACAAAACTAATATTTCAGCTATAGTCTTTGCCTATTTAAAAAATGTTTAATCTCTATCAAAGTGATTATTTTACATTGATTTTACAAAGTCTTACCCAAGCCAGCATGACAATGAACAGCAACTTTACCAAGGGAAACAGCAAACTGCATGACTTTGACGATATCAAGCATTTTTGACATTGAGGTCACACCATAGTCTTCCCTAGAAAATAAAGAAATTAAAAGAGCTTTGACGATAAATGGACTAACATTTTTGTTGTCAAAAAAATGGCATTGGTCAAAAAAGAGATTAAAACAATTTTTTTTCAGTAAAGACATTAAAGCAAAAAAAACTTAATGGGTTTTTCAAGGCACAAATGTTAACAAAGAAATTTAAATACTTCGTGTTTTCTATAATGCTTAAATTGTATTTATTAATCTATAATCTAAGGTGTTTTTATTTTAATTAACAATGTAGAAGCCATAAACCATGATTAAAAGAGGTTAACAGTCAAATTTAAAAAATAATTATCAATAAAGTTTGGTCAGTGTTAACATTAAACAGCAATAACTAACAGAGAATTCTGTTATTCTGTTATTTAGTATTCTGCATTTACATTACAAAGAATTAAATAAATGTTGAATACTTATTTGACAAAATGTAAAATAAATAGTTTTTTTCGTAAGTGATAAAGTCAAGTTATGTCCAAAAGAAAGCTGACAGTTGGTTTTGCTATACATCAAAAATTTTAAATACAGATATTATTTTTTATTTGCTTGTATATGGTATGTTAGGAACTATTAGGACTCACAAACTCAATGTTTCAAACTCTCAGCATGTTATAAGTTATTCTTTTATTTCAGACATATATAACATACATTCAATTAAACTTTAAGAACCATGAACTGTTATTTCAAAATGTTTTTAATTGAATGCCACATTATATCTGTACTTACATTGCAAAGTTGTAGAAGAAAACTGAAAAGAGAACCAAAAATATTCCATCTAAGTATCCAAGTAAATTACATAGAAATCAATCAGGAGCCCCTATCTACAACAAGTCTCACCTGTGTCAAGCTTACAAACAGAACCTGAGACCTAAACTAACGAATATCTTCTTACCACTGGGAAAATGTAAGGGGAGAATATCATGCCCGGAAAGTTCATGTTCACAAACAAATAATGTGAAAAAAACACGACTTACATCCGGAATCCATTAGTTTCTGTGGACTATATGAAAAGCCGCTGGCATCATTGCCGAAGCCACAAAACGCATGCTCCCCTTGCTGTTGTAAATTGATGATGGTTTTCACATTAAAGCTGAGAATACAATATATTTTGTTAAAATAATTTAGTTCCTCAGGTTAATGTTAAAACTCGCACACTGTATCAGAGCCTCTGATTTAGTTCCTCATAGACCTGATTTCAGCCGTGCCATTAATACAGCTGGTGAACACTTTGTGAATTGGGATATGAATCAGTAATTTTGTTTTCTACATGAGCCAAAGGGACTCCTATAGAATTTAGTATTTTAAGAATGATGAAAAATAAGTGTGATTTTGTGTGCCGTTATTTGGTTTAATATTTTCAACAAAATAAAAAGGAATAACTGCCCCTTACTTTTTTAACTGCTGAAGCATCTCATACTTTTCAATGTTATGATTTGACATTCTGGCCATGGCAAGAATATTATCTGTGACCCTAATGGACAAAAGGAAAGTAATTCAATATTTAGATATGCTAAGAAGTTAGTCTTAATTCTCAGACTTATCTACCTTTGTTTAGTCATAATATAGACATCAAGTTGAAAATATTTATACTCAGTCCATAGCAATTAACCCAATAACTTACAAATGGCATTTTTATTTATCATGTAATTATTTCATCATCACTTTTTACTGGTATTTAATTTTTTTTTAAGGTGAGCATGCAAAACATTGAGATACTTTTTAGTCATGGGATAAAACTATAACTTTTGTGGTTAGAGTTATGTGGATAGATTACACAACTTATCAATTGATGAACATGGAATCAAGATAGTGTGCAACTTACCACTCTGAATATAAACCCTTCACAACCATTTGATGAGGTTTCCAGTGCATTTCTGTGCAGTATTTGCAAGTCTTACCACCACAAAACATTTTACATTGCTTTTCTCCTGGTATCATTTTGCGAGCCTGTTCACTTATCGCCCAATAGCTTGAACGTGGATCATTATCTGGTGGGGAAAAAAATAAATATTGGATATCATGCTAAAAAATCTGGTTTATTATTAATACTGCTTTTATAATGTGACCATACGTGATATCCATTTCTGTTATCTACATAACACTTAAGGGCTTAAAAAACACAAATATTTTTTAGTGTTTTAAGCATTATTCACAAATACTATCTAAATAAAATGAACTTTATTCATGAAATTCATTATGTTTAATAAGTTAATTGCAACTTGGATTGTTGTAACATATAAATAACATCTGTTTTTCAGTTTTTTATTTTAAAAATAATTTAAATTATAATACTAAAATTCTTTAACAATTTATATTACAATTTTTGATTTTGAAAGGGAGGAAATAAAATATTTGATGTTTAACATTTTTATTGCCTCCAAATCATTTATTTATAAATTTAATCAATGCTTGATCCTTTTGGATAAAAATTAGAAAATAGTTACACCGTATTAGATTATTAGAATTAACAATAAAAAAAAGGCCTGAATATATCTTTACTGGGATACAGGGCTATATAAATTATACATTTATTATAATTATTATTATATGCTAAACATGATGAAAATACATTATTTTTCATTTATATGAGTAAAAATGTAACAATTATTTTCCCCTTTTTGAAACAATAAAACAATTAGTCAAAGAAAAATTTTAAAAATAAGGTCATCATTAAAACAAATACGAGTTGAGAATTTTAACTGCATTCTCAATTTATGGGATAAACATAAATGCCCAACAAATTATTTGCCATTAAATTTTAGATTACCCGGGGAATCAGAAGATTTACAACAGTTACAACAACATACTGAAAGAAACAAAGATTTTAAATGTGTAGATTCAATTCAAAGTTTTGGTATCTGCACAGCTTTTTATCTTAAACATATTTTATATTCTATGTAGCATGTACAAACCAGTTGACAACTAAAAATCAATTGAACCTGGAATACAATATCTAGAAAGTAATTTGTTATTTGTAATTACTAATGTTTTATTTCATAACAGTTTTTTTTAAATTTAGCTTATACAGTCAACAGTCTTTTAAACCATATATTCCGTTATGGTTTGCAGGCACCTGCACTATTACATGCATTCATTGATTAACATTTCCTAAGTTAAAAACTTCAGTTTTTACAACTACTTTTATTTAGAAAATGATACAGAATATTTGAAAACATTCTAACGACATAAACTTTATTGCTTATTCTAGGTTGTATTGGAAATTGTTTAATTTAAATTTACATGTCTATTTGATAGAGAAAGGAAATTATTTTAGAGGATGATTTATTGATTTATTAAATCTTAAATGATCTTAAGCTACCTATTTAGTAGAAATAATAATAAAAAAATATATTATTATACAACTAGTCATCCAACATTTCAAGGGAAAGTTAAGATTTCTAGACTATATTTACCTCTTTTCTGTTCTTTTATCCCTTCTCCCCAATCAAGTTCTTCATAACCAGGATGTATAACTTCATCAGGGTCTGGGTTCATCTTTATTAATAGTTATTTCTGAAAATTTCCTCAAACTCAATCAAATCGTATTATATAATGAAGTTAAAGAGAAAAATAAAAAGGTTATCTGAAGCTAAAAAGTTTTTTATTTGTGTCACTGATAAATTCTTAGCATGAAAAACATCCCTGCAAAACCTGACAAGTTTTAGAGCTGAATGAGGATGAGAATATGCAGTATATTAAGTCATTCTTTAAAGCCGCACACTCACTTGAAAACATCCTGGGAAGAAAAAAAATTATTATAAATATTCTTTAAATATCCTAATTTACATATATTTAATAAAATATTAAATGGTGAAATATTATACTTAGTGTCACCCTTGATATGTAAACCATTTTTTTTTCAGAAACAAAGTGAGTAGGAAACAGAAGTCCCCCTTTTTCAAAATAGTTTGGCTAACACAAATGGTCTTTGAATACTTTGATGTAAATTTATTTCATGGAAAAATGTTTTGTTTAGGATTAAAGAACCGCCAAAAATAAATCTTGTACCTGGCCCTGGGCGTCAAGCATTTTAGTACTGCTTCTCATTCACTGACAGATTTATTGATAAAATTAAGGTTAAATTGAAAGTATCTTTTTACTTAATTTTGAAAAGATACTAGGTTTAAACATTTTAATTTTGACCAAATGAAAGCTAAATTGTTAAAAGACAGTTCAGAACTAGGTGACTAGAGAAGTAAGTAGAACTTAATTTCCATGGCCTTAGCCTTAGCCTTGCCCTTAGCCTTATCATGTTTATGATTGATAATTGCCGACATTGCACTTGTTTTTGTCGTCTTTGAACTAAATCACTCGAAAAGTATCAAGTATATCTCTGGCTCTGGGCTTGGTAAATTATAAATTATATGTTCATTTATTAAAAATTTCTTAATTTGATTATAATTATAACTAATTAATAATTAAATTAATTAAAATTACTGGCTTACAATATTAGCTACAGGCTACACTACAGATAAGACAATTTTGAGCAAGAAGCCAAGTTAAAAGTGAACATTTTAGGATGTTAACATCCAGGATAAGCCAATTTGAAAAGTCTAAATCAATTCAGTACAAGTTTTAGTTGAAAAATTAAGAGTATGATTATGATTATGAATGACCAAGTTGACTAGACAAGACTAGATACTAGATGACTCCTGATGACTAGAACTAGATAAGAATCCTGCGGAAAAAGGTAGATCAACGAAAATAAACTTTAAGAAGAACAGACTGAATGAAAACATATTTTATCTTAGATTAATTTGAATTTAATATGTATTCAGTTTCTTTAATTTTATCTTACATTTACCATACTTAGTTCCAGTTATTAAAAAAAAAGATTAAAAATTTTCCATATTCGACCGGTTTTAGAACCCTAGCACCGCCATTGTTGTTGCTACAAACAAAAAGGGTTATAACTATTAAAATTGCTCTAGAAACATTTGCAAGTACAGTCCCTTTATTCAATAAATGATTTAACCATGCCATATTCATTTCATTAAATTAAATTTTTAAAAACCTGTAAAAAAAACTAAGTTTTTGACTAATATCCTTTGGTCAAATCAGATAAATCGTACCCAAAAGGGATTTATAGCAATTAATTATGCGCTCTCTCCCTATGTTATTTACCTTTAGTTTTAGAATTTTTATTTGTTAATTTAGGGTTGGGGTTAATAGTTAGGTTTAGTTATAGAATAGAGGCCATCCATAAAGTACGTCACGCTCCAAGGGGGGATGGGGTGTAAGAAAGTGTGACAGGGGGAGGGGGGTCCGGCCATGTGTGATGTCACACATTTATTTATTTTTTATTAATTTTTAAAAATTTTTTTTTAGTAGAATTTAAATAGCTTTAAAAATAATTTTCACAAATTTTGTGAAACATTTTGAATTATTTTTATGTCAATATAGCATGAAATGCTTATCTCCTGAATTTGTTGTTCATAAATCTGAATTGGATGCAGCAGGACTCATATCGAAGGATCAGGAATGGTTTGACAATCATGTTCGCACCAGCCAATATTTCAATCAAATAGTGAAATATCAGGTCATAAAATGTTGCGACGAATTTTTCAACATTTTACCTTCGAGATTCTTTCCTCCTCTTATCACAATTAACCAAACAACTGATGGACGTAGAGCTTCAGAAAGAAAAGTTGCAGATTCTCATAAGTTTCCTTCCTTGTTTATGTCACAAACTCTCAAATTTGATGGCATTATGCCGAGATCAACAGGTCTCATTAAAGAACAACAATACGATCTTTATTGTCCATCTTTGCAGACCAGCTTACTTGATCGAATTTTCAAAGTAAGTCACTTATATTTTGCCTCACAAACAATGTTGAAGAAACATACAGGACAACACAGAGCTCGGGCTCAGGAGAATGTGCACACCCAAACTGTTCAAGAATCAACTCAAATAAAACGCATCCGTCCTTTGAGAATTGCTTCTAGAAGACAAAGAGAACCCAAGTCAGTTCTTGCCAGTAGAGAAAATGCACATACAGAGGCTGTTGAGTGGCTAGATGAGGACGAGTTGATCTGTCTGCAATTATCCTTTCAGGAAACGATGATGGTGAAAGATTGATGTCAGTCATAACTATGGATGAACATTTCACTACACCATGGTCAGATGATGCCCAGTGATTATTTTTGAATTAAACATAATAACCAGGACCATAATAAACAGATTCAATATAGCACAAGAGTTGGTCACATAATTTGTCAATCTAGTCTTTTTGTTAAGTCAAATAGTTGTGTTTCCTTTTTATTATTTACCACTGGGTGAGGTTAAGTTTCGCTAATCTACTTGTTATCCTGTGTTAATAGATTACATAATCGGAAGATTATCTAAAATTTAAACTCACCTATTGTAAATGAAAAGGTAGCAGATAAATGATGTGTATTATACAATTGTCAAGTCTAATTTTTGTGTTCAAATTCGATGTAGATTGAGTTACTGTTTCATTGAATAACTATGACAACTGTTGACAATTAACTATTCTACTATTAAAGTCATTTTAATAATCTGATAGTTTTTTAAGTAATTGTGTACAGGATTTCGGTTCCAGCTCCGGGACCGGGAAATCCGGAATTCGACTATATTAAAAAATTTGGCTTCAGCTCCGGCAGGATTTCACTTCATAAATCCGGCAGGCCGGTAGAGCCCTAATTTATATATATTCAAAATGCCGCCGGTAAATCCGGAATCCAGCCATTTTAACAAATCTGACTCCGGCTCCGGCCGTATTAAACTTCATAAATCCGACCAAATAGCCGGATTTCAAAATTTTTATTCCGGTAAATCCCTACTATTAAGTGGTAATTAAATCCCTTATATTAACTTCACCGGCGTCTCTGTCTCTCTGTCTGTCTGTCTTGGGCGGGCGGAAAAATAAAAGTCAAAAATGACCCACTTTCCGTGATCCGATCGAGCTGAAATTCGGCACACGGACCCGTCTCACCTAACAATGCATCGTTTCAAAATTTCAGATCGATCAAACGTACCGTAATTAAATTAATGCATTTTTTAGTTTATCCTTATATAACGTATGTAATTCAAATTCACGGTTTGTTGTTGTCTTTTTCCCACGTGAGAGTTTGAGTTGACGCTTTGACGCGACCCATCGAAGCACCGGCGTGCTTTTGTTTACATTTTACGTGTCACGCTGAGCTCGGACCAGCGATCGGTGACCAGACTTTTCCCCTCTCCCAGCCCATCCCCCCCCCCACCAGGGTTATGAAGCAAAGTTGAGTTAAGACAGATTCAGTCTGTAAATGTTTGTCGCTTTCGAAAATAATCAATACTGTTAGTTATGTCTCATACTCATATATAAGGGATTTATAGTCAAAAACTTTGTTTTTACCGGTTTTTTTTTATATATTTGAATAGTTTAATAGAGTAGTGTATTTTAAGTATTAAATTAAATATTTTAATTAGGCGTTAATTAAAAACAAATTTTGATAGTGTCTCGTACTTTAAGAGGAGGGGGGGGTCCCGAGATTTGTGACAGTTTGTGACAGGGGGGAGAATGGTCAAAAATGGTCAAAAATAGCGTGACAACTGTCTTTAATTAATCTCTGATTACATCTTGAACCGTACATTTATAGCCCGCCATTCTCTCTCAGTTCACGACCACGCACGATTTCAATCACAGCGCAACTCACGAGTTTCATAACCAGTGAAGTTAACTCGCATGATCATACAATGTCAACACAACAACACGTCTCTCACAGTTAAGACATTGTTCATGGGATATGTCAGTATCGTCTGCTTCCTCGTTCAGCGGGACGCATGCACTCTGTTGTGGTTTCAACGTTGGCGATCAAAAGTTCAACAGTAATGGAATACAAGGCCAGTGATGCAGACTATTTTAAAAGCTGTCTGACCCGAGAGTCAAAAGGTTTCAAACAGCATTACGATTTAAGACTATAAGTAAAAGTGCTGATGATTATGACAGAGAGGCTCTGCAAAATCTTACAGATTTTATTGTTAAAAATGAGTTGGGAATATATAGACAAGGTTTCACGGGGCCTTAAAAGTGGAAGTCATGGGGGGGGGGAAGCTAATGGATCTAAATCAAGCCTTTCCACAAGTGCATCTTTAACTTGACACATCTCTGATTAGTTTCTCACATGTAACAGGTTTAATTATTTTAATGTTATAAATATGTGGGTTTTTTGTGTTCATATTGCCTTAATTTAGTTGATGACTATCTTCCTCATTATTCTTACTCCTTTTTTCTATTATCAGGCTTTTCAACTCTCCAAAATTTCTCATTGGTAGGATGGGAATATGTGAGCAATTACAGCTTACTGTATACTGTCAAGGGAAGTAATCCAAAGCTGAAACCTTACCTGCTCATGAGCCACCTTGATGTTGTGCAAGCCACCAACCTTGAAGAATGGGATGCCCCTTACCCCCCACCCCCTAATTTTCTGGAGACATTTTAAATAATCACATATATGGCCGTGGCTCAATAGATGTAAAGCAGTGTGTTATGGTAAATAGCTAATTAAAATAACAATGGCATGAATATCTCTTAAATATTTTCTATATGCAGATTCATTGACACCTATTTAGGAATATGACTTAAATTTCAAAACTTCAAAGAACATTTTTTAATTGCAGCTGTACGTATCAATTCAGGTGATCCTTGAGGCTGTAGAGCTTTTTCTGTCCAGTGGAATTCAACCAAAACAACCTTTCTACACAGCATTCTGCCATGATGAGGAGGTATGCCTTCTACTACTTTATATACTCTACAAATTTAGTATCAAACCAGATATTATTTAGAAAGTGAATCTGTTTACGACTGACAACTCTATGATTACTATTAACAGCAAATTTAAATCTTTCTGGCTGTTGACTTAAAACTTTGATGTATTTTTTTTCCCTCAGTATTTCCTTCATCCCAAATGGTAACTATGGTAACTATACACTTGGCCGATGATTTAACTCTAACCAAATGTTCTCTCCTAAGCTGAGAATTCATTTATGAAGTACAATTTGCATAAGAGGGAGACAATTTTTAACACTGCCATATGATCACACTTGATTAAAAAAATACTGTATATCCGTTGATTGATATATTAAAGGAAAACTATTTTAATGGGATTAAATTAAGGTTATTGGATTAGGAAAATTAAATGACAGCTATGATATCCATGTAAAGACGCATTGCAAAATTAAAGATATAATAACTGAGATTTTTTCTCTCCAAATATTACATCTTACTGTTTAAGTCAATTTTTAGAAGAAAATTGTTTATTATCTATACATTTTATTTGCAGATTCAGGGAAACGAAGAGAGTGGAGAGACTTAATCACTGCGTATTCTGTGCTCTGAGGAAAAAATAAACTGTTTGATATACTTAGAAATGAGTGCCTCTGATTTTATTGTTTTATCACTAGCCAACACTAGGCTAGATAACGATTGTGAGTCTTTATAAACGTTACACGCTAATAAATCAACACACAAATTACATGGTTTCTGAGCCGTGATCCTGTCGCCCCCTCCCACCCACCCCCGCCCCACTATCTATGGGCTCGGCAACAACTCTGGGAAATCTTCATTTCTATTTTTAATAATTAAATTTTAGGATATGTTTTAGGTTCACGGGGATTATTCTAAGATATAAAGTCAAGCAAAAATTCGTATTTTAATGTGACAGCTTTATTATTCAATCACTGGTGTGACTCAACTGTTAACGCCCATCCCCAAAATCCATTTGGATAAAACATATATTATTAATATTATTATGTGAAAATTATTTTTAACCCTAACCCTAACCACTTGTCATAATTAAAACTAATACGTTAATGGAAATCTTAACTGAAATCCAGCCGTTGCCAGATTTGTAAAATTGACCGGTTTCCGGATTCGCTATAGCCGGAGCAAAAATCTGGTGCACCCCTATTTTTTAGACTACATTAGTGTCGAAGATCCCCAGTATGGGGTAAAGTGTTTATTAAAGATCACGCACAACAGAGATTTTGAGAAATTCTTTGATCCAACTTTCCAACAGAATCATAATGCTGATGCTTTCGTTGCAGGGAGAAGCAAAATAATTTTTAAAAATAATTAAATAACTGCCTGTCTAGCTCGGAAATCTGATGACTAATAAAACAAACCCGTAAAAACAAAGTTTTTGACTATAAATCCCTTACATATGAGACATAACTAAAAGTATTGATTATGTTCAAACGCGACAAATATTTACAGACTGAATCCGTCTTAACTACCCTTTGCTTTTAACCCGTGGGTGGGTGGGAGAGGGGAAAGGTCTTGTCACCGATCGCTGGACCGAGCTCAGCGTGACACGTAAAATGTAAACAAAAGCACGCCGCTACACCTGGTTAAAACACGAGATGTGTTCACCAAGGGCCCGTCGTGAAGTCAAGTGACCCGTAAAATGTAAACAATAGCGACCGCTACATATAGTTTATATAGATAAACTAAAAATGCATTTATTTAATAACTGTACTTTGGATTGATCTGAAAATTTGATACGATGTATTGTTAGGTGACACGGGTCCGTGTGCCAAATTTCAGCTCGATAGCGTCACGGGAAGTGGGTCATTTTTTACTTTTGTTTTTCCACCCGCATGCCCGACGACGTACGACAGAGACGGCGGTGAAGTTAATATAAGGGATTTTTAAAAAAGACCCGTAAAAACAAAGTTTTTGACTATAAATCCATTATATATGAGACATAACTAAAAGTATTGATTATGTTCAAACGCGACAAACATTTACAGACTGACACCGAGTGATATTCCCTGGCTTTAAAAATGGGGGAAGAGACGGGAGGGAGTGTGTGCCAGATGGGTGCGTGAAAGCGTGACTGAATCGTCACGTGAAAAAAAAACAAGAACAGTGATACTGAATTACATATGTTGTATAGAGAAAAACTAAAAATGCATTAATTTAATAACTGTACGATCGATCGATCTGAAATTTTGATACGATGCATTGTTAGGTAACACGAGCCTATGTGCCAAATTTCAGCTTGATTGCATAACGGCAAGTGGGTTATTTGTGACTTTTGTATTTCCGCCCTCCCGACCGACCGACCGCGAGCCCAAGACAGAGACGGCGGTAAAGTTAATATAAGGGATTTAAAAATTGTCATTAGGGACCATCTATCATGTAGTAAGATTTTTAACATTTCGAATTTTCGCCCTTGCTCTCTTTGTCCCACACAGCGTACGTTTTACTACCCCCGACCCCCACTCGCCTCCATCCGGCCATAAGTGTGCGTACGCTAAGCTTTCATTCTACCCCCACCATTTAAAAAAGGTTAAAATACGTGTGGGCATTGCAGTCCTCCATGCTCCTGATCTAAATTCTCAGTCATTTAACAGTTTAAAATGCTGAAAAATTCTCAAATAAAAAAAAATTGATATAAAAAATATAAGGAAAATAAAGACATTCAATGCAAAGATAGCTTGGCCTATTCAAATTTTTTCTAAAGTAACTAAATGATATGCGCAGTAAAGATTAACACTCACAAATATTTATTGCAAAAATTCGTACATGGGGCCGTCCATAAAGTACGTCATGCTATTTTTGACCATTTTACCCCCCCCCTGCCGTCTCAAACTGTCACAAATCTCGGCGCCCCCCCCCACACCTAAAGTACGTCACACTTTTGCACAACATTTTTTAAATAACAAAATTATTAAAACTTGACATAAAACACCGTGACGTCACACATCGCCTGACCCCCATCCACGTCACAAACTATCACACTTTCTTACACCCCCTCCCCCCTCTGGAGCGTGACGTACTTTATGGACGGCCCCCATACAGTTTTATGAGCCATGATTTGTATGTACATAATGAGTAATTTATCAACAAATCGTCATTAACCACAATAAATCTTTGGAAGCCATAATCTCTCCGATGGTAATACTTATCGTAATCCATTGCATCCAAATGCATGAGAAGTCCAATTTTAAAAAAAAATTAATTTAAAAAAGCTTTGATAAACATGTCTGATGCGAATAAATAAAACTTGATTATTTGTTTCGTATTATAACCCCTTTTAAAAAATAAAAAAGCGAACAGAATTAATCTGTAAGACGCTAAGGCCAAACCACTAAGACATATTGTGGAAACCATACAAGTTTTACGAGAAGAGATTGGGCCTTCTTAAAGCCAGAAAAGGGGTAAAAGTGGGCACGGGTCTGCCTCTAGCCGCCTTTCCCCATCCACCCACACCCTAATTCCCCACCCCTTGAATGTTTACACGTCTTTGCCCCTGTCATCCTCTCGCTGATGAGTTTTGGTTATTGAAACGATACTCTCGTGAAGATTAGAATCGGTTTTCGCTCTTATGGTTCATTTACACAAAGATTATCGCCTTATGTTTCAGGCCAGGCCTATATACACTATGGTGGATTAAGTGAGTGCAGATTGGGTTAAAGCCAGGGGCCCCAAATGATTTAAGGGGCCCCTAACTTGTGATTGCAGCAAGGGGCCCCGGTGCAATCTTAATCCGCCCCTGGGCCTACATGTTACGTTTTATGTGTTCAAAATTGTAATCTTTGACGATCTCTCTATAAATGTCACAGCTTAAATGAAGAATTAAGATAAATGCACTTTTAAAAAAATGAAGGTCTTAATTATGAGATGTAATTAATTTATCTCAAGTTAAAATATTAAATAGTTTTCATATCCTGACAAAATTGTATTCATACCTTCAATTTTAATGCATAGAATAAAAAGACCCGTAAAAAACAAGTTTTTGACTATAAATCCTTTATGTACGAGACATAACTAAAAGAATAAATATACATAACTAGTTACTAGTTTGTGCTGCGGCGCCGTGGCGCCTGCGGCGCCCACCTTTTTCAACAGCCCCACTAACTTGTCCTTGTATGATAAATACGTAACGTAATATTAAACTTTCTTACATGTACACAAAGTATTTTATAATATCGTGTTTTGTTTTTGTTTTTTGCCAAAGCCCAAGTAACTTATCCTTGTATGATAAATACGAAATATTCCTGAAATGTACACAAAGTATGTAGATCTATATATTTTTAAATCCCTTATATTAACTTTGAAATCTTGTCTGTCGTCATCTCTCTCTTCGTACGTCGGTCGGGCGGAAAAAGAAAAGTACAAAATGACCCACTTCCCGTGATGCGATCGAGCTAAAATTTGGCACATGGACCTGTCTCACCTAACAATGCTTCGTATCAAAATTTCAGATCGAGCGAACGTACTGTAATTAAATTAATGCATTTTTAGTTTATCCTTATATAACGTATGTAATTCAAATTCACGGTTTGTTATTGTTTTTTGTCACTTGAGAGTTTGAGTTGACGTGTTGACGCGACCCATCGAAGTACCAGCGTGCTTTTGTTTACATTTTACGAGTCACGCTGAGCTTGGTCTAGCGATAGGTGACCAGATCTTTCCCCTCTCCCACCCGCCCCCAGGGGTTATAAAGCAAAGGAAAGTTAAGACAGATTCAGGCAGTAAATGTTTGTCATGTTGGAACATAATCAATACTTTCAGTTCTGTCTCATATATAAGGGATTTATAGTCAAAAACTTTGTTTTTACGGGTTTGTTTTATTTTACAGTTCTAATCACCACACGATTTTTAAAGTAATTTTAGAAAGCAGCGCACCAAATTACTGCACCAAAAAAATAACTCTTTGAGTCAGTCAGCATTGTTTACAACACAAATGCTGACGTCATAGGTTGGTGCTTTGTTTGGTTAATGTTAATCTGGAAACCACAAGGATTATGATTTAGCGTTAGGCCACAGCGATAATTGAGCGTAAATATATATATATGATTCCCGTCGTCTGTATGGATGTAATGCTGTTAGGTGGCACTGCGATCGGTTTTGTTTTATAGTCCTACTAATTTAAAAAAATACATAATTCCCGTTGTCTGTATGGATGTAATGCTGTTAGGTGGCTTTGCGATCGATTTTGTTTTATAGTGCTTCTAATTTTAGAAAGCAGCGCACCAAATTACTGCAACCAAAGTAACACTTTTCGAGCGTTCAGCATAAAATTGTTCAATATGATAATAAATGAATCAAATAAAAATAAATTAAATAAATTAAAGTTCTGTATTACGTTATTTTTTAATCTGATGGGTATTTATTTTGAAAACTTCCGTCATTTTTGACGGGTGAGAACTAGTGTTCATTATAATACGCAGCGCAAGACAATCCAAAAATACAAACTTGTAGCTATGTCTCGTAAAACGTGTTTAATATAATGCGCACCCATCAGGAATATCGTATCTGTTTACAGACGCTCCTTCTATACAGAAGATTATATGTTTATGAAAAAGTATTGTCAATAAAATACGCACCTTATTGCGCGACGGGAAAGTTTGTTCAATATAATACGCACCGCGACACTATAGCAAGAAAAGTTCACATGTTACATAGAGATAAATAAAGATAATCTAAAAATTCATTAATTTAATTACGGTACGTTCGATTTATCTGAAATTTTTAAAATCATTTTTATCATCGACACGAAACTGCCTGCAAAATTTGAGCTCACTAGCTTACGAGGAAGTGGGTTAAAAATCGACCCAAAATTTTTTTCGCCAATGGCTCAGACACGCAAGTTAATATAAAGGATTAAAAAGCCTCGTTTCCAGCTTATTTCTAGCTAGATTTTTACAATAAAATAGTTAGAGATGACACTTAGATTCTACTATGAAAATGTTTTTTTTTCTAAAATTAATAACTTTAAAATTTAAACCATTTTAGAAGATAAAAACAATATATAATATAATCTAATGCGGAGTTTTCGTAATTCATGGTAAATATTTTCAATCCCCATAAAATTATTTAAAAAGTAATAATAGTTATTCAAATAATTAGTTGATCTTAAAATGTGTGGAATACATTTTTTTTTATTTCATTCCTAAATCAATGTAAAAAATTGATTCGCCCGAGTGTAAATGAGTTTGTTTGTTTACTTTTTTTTTCTTCTTCATATTTATTATTAGTTATATTTTATCAGAGTCCCGATTTTTTATTCCAAAAGTGGCCTCTTTAGCTGTCTGATTTTTATCACATGATGCAAGGGCCATTTTGTTACAAGCCTTCGAGTAATCAGCTTCATTAAGGCATTTTGGCAAGTGGCAAGTTATGTCTAAAAATATCATAAATCCCCTTAGCCGCATATCAAAGTTGTGTTCCACGCGTGCCGGATTTCTTTCCCCGCGCAAGCCATTTTAGACACGAGCATGCGCGTCCCGATATAGTTCCAGACCGCATTCGATTATTTTCAGGTCAAAATCGACCTCCTCCCCCGTATTGGTGTCAGCGTGCGTGGGAGGTCATTGGGGGATCCTCGAGAGAGGAATAGAAGTGAAGGAGCTCTTCAGCAATTTTGATTTTTGGCTTCTTTTGTTAGGGGTTCCCGCCGCCTGCCAAGGGCTAGAGCAGTTTTGTTGACTCTGCGGGGAAAGTGAGTTTTCACTAAGATTGACGGAGATTAATTTTTTTTTCAAGGCAAAAGAAAACATGGGGTGGAAAAAAAGGATCTAGTAAAGCCCGGCGGTAATGAGACTTAAACTTGGTGTTTGCTGAATGTGTCTTGAAACCGGGGCATCAGCGCGTTTAGCAAACGTTATCTACTAATTAAAAACTCAGTGCGACTTGGAGTTCTCATAAATGGGTTGAAAAATTACTCGGAAAAATAACAACAAAACCATGCAAACGAAAACAACACCAAACAAACAAAGATATATCCACAATTTGAACTATAGTTTCTTCATATTCCCCTATTTCAAAAGATTTTTAAACAATTTTTTTTAGAAATAATAAAATAGTAAAATATAGAGTATGGACAGTTTTTTTTAAAATGCCGAACGGCTTTGAGGACCTTAATTTGTTAAAATTATGTACCAGCTTTAAACAGGTATTTATTCTATCAATGCACATTTAAATGTAATTTGTGGTACGATTTTGTGTAGTGTTTGCCTTTTGGAAAAAAAAATAAGCTTCTTAAACTATCTGCTTTAAAAATAGTACATTATAATTATCAAAAATTAAAGGGATGAGGGATGCATAAATTTTGCAATCAAATGGTGTTTCTTTGTTGTTGTTTTTTTCTTAAAAATAACTTAATACCATATTTTTGAGATTTGAAAATAATGATAATTCAGTAAATCTACGCCCCTTTAAACTTGTATACACATTTTTTTAAAAATTGATTTTAAAAATAAGTGTTGAATATCCATTAAACCAAACATTTTCAATACCGTTTTGAAAAAAAATTATCGAAAATCAATTTCATAATTTTTTTAAAATAATGACGATGGCAGTGGTGAGGCCTCTGGCATAAATGGAACCCGAGTCCGTCAAATCGCACTGGTCAATGAAGGAGACGGCTAACACAAAACGCCTATTAACATAACCTCACAACACACTGGTTCAGATTAGCGGGAGTCTACGCTCAGCACTTAGAATCTCGAACATGAAACTGCGATCAAACGCTATTCAAGGATGATGTGCTAGAGAAAGAAGGCTCTTGATTTTAGACTTTAAAAAAACAACAAAAAAACAAGCAAACAAACAAAAACATTGTTTCAGTTAAAGGCTTGTGACATTTAGGCTTTACCTTAATGTTTGATGGCGATACCGAATACACATAAAAGGTAAATTAAAGATGTCATTGGTGAAGACTGGAAATATACACTTTTTGGAATTCGCAAATGTTTTACAAGTAATGCTCTGACGTCGAAAAGGTAGCAACCATTTAATTATCTTTTATAGATTTTATTATAGAGTCGCCGGCACGTAAAAATAAAATTAACTATATTTTTGGAAATTCTTTAAAAATCGCAATTCAGCATTGAATGTCATTTAGCAATACTTAATTTTGAATTGGTCGTTTGTGAACTAAGACACTAAACTAAATATATTCTTAAAATCCTCGACTGAAAAAACCTCTCAGAACGATTAATTCGCATAACGAGCAAAACTTTTTTTGAGAAAGTTGCTCCTTTAACGAGCGAAGATTCGCATAACGAGTGACGCAATAAGGGAATGTCCCTTTTTCCTGGAAATTCATGTGAGTCTGTTGCATTATTTGAATAGGTGAATGGATTTCTGTAGTCACTAACACGGTGTGTTTTTTCTCCTTAACATTAGGTTCAAATAGGTGACTAGCGCATACATTTTCAAGACGATCTCAAGTTAATTTTACAACTATATCGCAGTGGGAGGGAAGCGCTGACTCAAACCCAAAAGGCACGGGCGGAGTTTTCATTTTACACAACAAGAAAAACCAATGTCTAAATTCATGCTGGTCGCCCACGTTCCATTAATACGAGCGGAGCGCCCGCTGTGTAGCCAGCGCCCCTTAAACAACGCGCCTCTAGTAAAAAGGAAGCGAAATTGTCAGGAGAAATCTTTTTGCTTCAAACGACCGTGCTTTCTCCCTTCCGGTAGGGGAAGCAATAGCAATAATCTTTAGGCGGGGGGACGTGATTTTCTACGACCATGCGCCTTGTTGATTTGGGTAATTTATTTGACACAGATCACCGGGGGGTGCCGCCCACGATATAAAGTTGTGCCGCCCACGACCCTGAGGCTGTCCCGGTTGGGGCTAGGGTCCCGGTGAATTTTCATGGTAGCTTTCATTCTTGCCGTCCGTTGTTTGTTTATTTTGCAAGAAATGTAAGCATAATATCAATCTTATCTTATCTGTTACAGAAGCACCTTCAATACAGAAGATTATCGTCTCCTATTTATGGATGATGTCATTTTTATTAGCGTTTTAAATGTTGACAAATCGCTCATTTTCATGGTTTCCTCTGGGAACCCATCCAAGTCCAAATTCTGGACTGGAAGAGAGAGAATTTTAAAGTGTTTCTTCTTGCATACAGAATAAGAAAAGTGTTTTTATCCCTTTGTCTTTCTGAGGGTTGTATTAAATTATCTTTGTGTTGTATTTCCAAGTTGGAATTAATTGCCTTATTTATTACTACTACTTTGCTCTTTGTTCTTCTATCCTCTAGTGCAGTGATGGCAAACCTATGACACGCGTGCCACAGATGGCACGCAGTGCCTCATCAGCCGGCACGCGACTAAAATATAATTTCCTTAATCAAAGCAGCTCAGCTTAATCCAATTTTCGGGTTTCATTGCACTGTTGGCACTTCGCTATAAATAAGTGCGTTTTGGTTTAATTTTGGGCCCGCAGCCCCAAAAAGGTTCGCCACCACTGCTCTAATGTTTCAAGGTTTAATGATTTAACTAATGGTGTTATTCTTGTCAATTTTGAATATCTCAAATAATGAATCTTGCATCTGTTTTTTGAATTTTTTCTAGTTTATCAATGTTTTCTTTGGTGGATGGGTCTCATACAGAAGATGCATATTCTAGTACAGGTCTCACCAAGGTGAGGTAGCATTTTAATTGTGTGTTTTTTTTAACTCTCTTATTAATAAACTCTCATTTTGTTTGCAAAATTGCTTTAATTTAGTATTGAACAAGGATTTGTTAATTTTATTTGATACTCAGTTTTTTCTGAACATTCTCATCCATTTTTAATTTTAGATTTTTAAAAATATATTTCCGAATTTCCTCTTCTGGGCTATTTGTGTTTTATTTACTTAGGAAATTTGGTTGGAAATTAGCCGCTCTTTGTTGCAATTTTATTGAATTACATCTGTTAAAGACATAAATCTTTCTCCTAGGTTTCTTACATTTTTAAAATCTTTACTAAGTTGATTACAATATCATGGTCAGACAGTCCAGGATTTATTTCGCAATCTATCGTTAGTCCTGGTGTAGTTTTTAAGAATAAATCAAGAATATTTTTTTTCTAATGGCTTTACATTACCGTGGTCTCTAGGTATACAGGGTTAATTGTGTCAATAAAATGTTTGTTAATTTCTTTATTAGTTTGATGCTGATATATGCACAGCAGCTCCAATTTATGTCTATATATGTGTTTTTGTGTGTATGAGTGTGTGTTCGTGTGTGTGTGTGTTTGTGCGTGCGCGTGTGCTTTGATAATTGGAGTAAAAAAAAAGAGTTTACCTTATTTTAATGAGGTCATTGCCTTTAATTGTCTATTTATTTAAATTAATATATTATCCCTTTTTTCCCCATTAGCAAGAACAACAATGGTTGTCACACTTGAGAAGTCTTATTCGGTCATATTTCAAATGTAAGCAGTAAAAATATTGTTGTTTCGCGGCTGTAGAAAGATTTCGAAAATTGTAAATTTGCTCTGCAGACTTCCAACTATTTCTTATACACGACCACTTGACCACCACCACCCCAACCCCCACGCAGCACATGAAAATGTATATACAAGAGCTCAAAACTTTACTATTGCCAGCGTTGTTTCCATAAGAGACGACCAGATAATTTGTAAGCCGATGAAAACAATGAGCTGAGCAAGATTTACCCCCCCCCACCATTTCTCCAACCCCACTTTCACTTTCCTCTCGTGTCCAGAAATAAAGACAAGCGTTACTTTAAAAAAAAAGACTCTGCCCTCAGGTCGCCTTGGGTTCAAACCTTGATAACGAGTCTTTCGGCCTGCGTGGCTCCACACCTTCATAAACCCACTTAGTCCACTGTCTTGTTATGATTAGGTCGAGTGATGTCTTAGTGGGAGTGAACTGGTTACCTGGCCCTAATATGAAGAGCGCTAAAACCGACCAACGCTGATGGCTTTATTATTTTTATTCCCCTCCCCCCACCACATTTTATGACCGCTAATTGACCACTTTGGAGATGTCCGTATTTTCTGAAGCGGTCTTTTTTTAAAGCTTTCTCTTTCACTCTTTCTCTCTCTCTCGCGCGTTATCTCTCACTTTCGTCCTTAAAGTTTTATTGCCCTACCTGACCGACGCCCCGCAACACTTTAGAATGACCGTGCAGCAAATTTTGATCAGGATTATATAATTTCTGTGTTTCTGGTGGTAAAATTTAGCATTATAAAATAGATGCACGTGGACCAAAGAACCTTAGAGGGGACATATGTCCTCCAGGTACATTCCGTTGTTTCCGGGATGTCTTTTATTCAATCATTCACTCATACATTCTTACATATATCTCATTCGCAATTACAATCCCAACTCTTTCTTCCACCTTTCTCTCTCTCTCTCTCTTTGTCTCTCTCTCTCTCTGTCTCTCAATCTCTCTCTCTCTTTCTCCCTGTCTCTCAATATATATATATATATATATATATATATATATATATATATATATCTGTCTCTCAATCTCTCTCTCTCTCTTTGTCTCTCAATATATCTTTCTCTGTCTCTCAATCTCTCTCTCTCTCTGTCTCTCAATCTCTCTCTCTCTCTCTCTCTCTCTCTCTCTCTCTATCTATCAATCTCTCTCTCTGTCTCTCAATCTCTCTCTCTCTCTCTCTGTCTCTCAATCTCTCTCTCTGTCTCTCAATCTCTCTCTCTCTCTCTCTGTCTCTCAATCTCTATCACTCTCTCTCTCTCTCTCTCTCTCTCTATCTATCTATCAATCTCTCTCTCTCTGTCTCTCAATCTCTCTCTCTCTCTGTCTCTCAATCTCTCTCTCTGTCTCTCAATCTCTCTCTCTCTGTGTCTCTCAATCTCTATCGCTCTCTCTCTCTCTCTCTATCTATCTATCAATCTCTCTCTCTCTGTCTCTCAATCTCTCTCTCTCTCTGTCTCTCAATCTCTCTCTCTCTGTCTCTCAATCTCTCTCTCTGTGTCTCTCAATCTCTATCGCTCTCTCTCTCTCTCTCTCTCTCTTTATGATTCTCTTTTTCCTTTCGTCTCTTAGTATCCCACTATTACCTTTTCTCCTTTAATCGTTTGCTATCATCTTCCCTCTCGTAAAATCTCAAACTGTCCACATTCCTATCATTTACTATTTCAACATTTTCTTTTCTCGCTGTACCCCGCCTCTCCCTCTAAAACTATTCTCTTTCTCTTTGTAATCCCATCTCAAATACCTTCTTTTTCTCTCTGCGTCTTTGTCTCTCATTAATCATGTTGAACTATTTCAACTTTCCACCTGGTCATCCTTCTCGCCATCTCTCCCAACTTGCCTCTTTCTCTCCCCTTCTTCTTCCACCTCTCCCTTTTTCTTCTCTCTCTCTCTCTTTGTCTCACTCTCTGTCTGACTCCTTGTCTCTCTCTGTCTTTCTGCCTTTGTCTCTCTCTATTTCTCTCTCTCTCTCTCTCTCTCTGACTGTCTTACTCTTTGTCTATCTCTGTATTTCTCAATCTATTGTTGTCACAATCTGTGTGCTTCTCTCTGTCTATCCCCGCCTCTCTCTGCATGCGCCTCTGTCTTACTCTTTGTCTCTCTTTCTCTGTCTGTGCCTCTGTCTTACTCTCTCTCTCTCTCTCTCTCTGTCTGTGCCTCTGTCTTACTCTCTCTCTCTCTCTCTCTCTCTCTCTCTCTCTCTCTCTCTCTCTCTCTCTGTCTGCACCTCTGTCTTACTCATTGTTTATCTCTGTATTTCTCAATCTATCGTTGTCACAATCTGTGTGCTTCTTTCTATCCTGTAATAACGGACCCAGTGATTGATCTCAAATCCTCACATTCAGGAGCTGACACAGTGACTGACCCCAACGCGGGTATTTCATCAAGTCAATGAACTTAAAGGAGAGTAACTCATCCAATTAACTGACCTCGAAGCTTTTGCTGACCTAAGTTTGATCTCAAAGCCTTTATCTGACCCAGTTACAGACCGTTTAGGCTAGTACCTCATCCCAGTGACTGACTTCGAAACAATATGTTGACCGAAAAGGTTTAGGGATTTATTACACATGTTTACCTCTCTTTACACGACACCATTCGTGTTCTAAGGCATTCGTATTTAAGTTTCTTTCTAAAGCGTCAATTTTTCCTGCCCCTGCGAGCATTGAGAGGCATATATTTGTGCACGACGATGGACGTCATTGATTGCTACAAGCGATCTTAAAGACTGTAATTACACAGGCTATTGGGAACAAAAGACTGACAAGCGATCTGTCTTGAAGGCACAAAGCTATGAATTATGTGTCGTCTCGTGTGTGTGTGTGTGTGTGTGTGTGTTGAGAAAGTTAATGCTTTTTGTAATTTTTTTGGTGTGTTTTGTTTTTTGAGGCAAATTCTTGTTGCTGGGAATTCGTTGACTGGGAGTGGTTGAAAATGATGCAATGTGAGTGAAAGGGAGTACAGGACGGTGAATGGTGGCTAGGGATTGGTGGATGGGGAGTGGTGGATGGGGATTGCTGGATGGGGGGGTGGTGGATGGGGGGTGGTGGATGGGGAGTGGTGGATGGGGAGTGGTGGATGGGGGGTGGTGCTTGGGGGTGGTGGATGGGGAGTGGTGGATGGGGAGTGGTGGATGGGGGGTGGTGGATGGGGGTGGTGGATGGGGAGTGGTGGATGGGGAGTGGTGGATGGGGAGTGGTGGATGGGGAGTGGTGGATGGGGAGTGGTGGATGGGGAGTGGTGGATGGGGGTGGTGGATGTGGGGTGGTGGATGGGGAGTGGTGGATGGGGAGTGGTGGATGGGGGTGGTGGATGGGGAGTGGTGGATGGGGAGTGGTGGATGGGGAGTGGTGGATGGGGAGTGGTGGATGGGGGTGGTGGATGGGGGTGGTGGATGGGGGTGGTGGATGGGGGGTGGTGGATGGGGAGTGGTGGATGGGGGGGTGGTGGATGGGGAGTGGTGGATGGGGAGTGGTGGATGGGGAGTGGTGGATGGGGAGTGGTGGATGGGAGTGGTGGATGGGGAGCGGTGGATGGGGAGCGGTGGATGGGGAGTGGTGGATGGGGAGTGGTGGATGGGGGTGGTGGATGGGGGGTGGTGGATGGGGAGTGGTGGATGGGGAGTGGTGGATGGGGAGTGGTGGATGGGGGTGGTGGATGGGGAGTGGTGGATGGGTAGTGGTGGATGGGGAGTGGTGGATGGGGAGTGGTGGATGGGGGTGGTGGATGGGGTGGTGGATGGGGTGGTGGATGGGGTGGTGGATGGGGGTGGTGGATGGGGAGTGGTGGATGGGGAGTGGTGGATGGGGAGGGTGGATGGGGAGTGGTGGATGGGTGGTGGTGGATGGGGAGTGGTGGATGGGGAGTGGTGGATGGGGAGTGGTGGATGGGGAGTGGTGGATGGGGGTGGTGGATGGGGAGTGGTGGATGGGGGTGGTGGATGGGGAGTGGTGGATGGGGAGTGGTGGATGGCGAGTGGTGGATGGGTGGTGGTGGATGGGGAGTGGTGGATGGGGAGTGGTGGATGGGGAGTGGTGGATGGGGAGTGGTGGATGGGGAGTGGTGGATGGGGAGTGGGGGATTGGGAGTGGGGGATGGGGAGTGGGGGATGGGGAGTGGGGGATGGGGAGTGGTGGATGGGGAGTGGTGGATGGGGAGTGGTGGATGGGGAGTGGTGGATGGGGGGTGGTGGATGGGTGGTGGTGGATGGGGAGTTGTGGATGGGGAGTGGTAGATGGGGAGTAGTGCATGGGGAGTAACAGATTATAAGTGTTGTATGTGGAATGTGTTAGCCATCATAAAAATACAGTGTTACATCGAGATACGAATTACACACAGCAATAAAGCTGGAAAAGACCTATAGGAGACCAGAAACATTGAATGACGTTTCGTTATTTCCAGTGTTGTCAGCTGTGCGTTTTTTCGTATCTTGGATTATTTAAATATCTTGGAACAAAAAATAATTTCCAGTGGCCTTTCGCATCTTGAATTTTTTTCGTATCTTGGAACAAAAATTTCTTCCAGTAACCTTTCGTATCTTGGATCTTTCGTATCTTGAAGCATTCGTATATAGAGTACCACTATAATATATTTTCTTTCTAATGATTATTTCTTTGAGCTTCATATTGGTTTGAGCAATTGACAAAAATGTGTATCGTTGCTGCCCAAATGGGACGCGGTGGTCGAGTGGCAGCGCACTTGACTGTCGTACCGATGGTCACGGGTTCGAATCCGTGTGAAGGCAAGGGTTTGTTCCAGGGGCTAGGGCGTCCCTGAGTCACCCAGCTCCGAATGGGTACCTAACATGTAGTTAGGCGGCTAGGTAATGCGTGGAACCCACAAGGCCGTGGCCTGCATCACTTGCCAACAGATCATCTGTCATGGTCTGTGGACGCAACTATCTTCTGCATAGAAGGAGCGTCTGTATAGATAAGTCAAGTCAAATATATGTTTTACTAGACGCCCCGCGGCGTATTATACGCCACAGACTTGCTCATGGCGAGTGCAAAGAACCAAAGAACGTGGAGAAAGAACGGACACAAACTACAGCACGAAGAAATCAAAACAACGCGAGTGAACGTCGGTTGAGACTGCCGACTCATGGTTGGTTTCGAGACATTCGCACTGTTGTTATCTACCTGCCCACCACCCTTTTCCACATTAGCTTGCCAACCATAAACTGTGATTGGCCAACCCTCGCGAGTCAGACACACGACATAGTCAGATACACGATAGAGTAAGATAGACGACAGTCAGACACACGACAGAGCTAGACACACGACAGAGTCAGATAGATGACAGAGTCAGATACACGACAGAGTCAGAGAGACGATAGAGTCAGACACATGACAAAGTCAGATACATGAAAGTTTAAGAGAAATGACAGAGTCAGAAACACGACAGAGCCAGACACATGACAGAGTCAGACACACGACATTGTCAGACACTTGACAGAGTCAGATACACGACAGAGTCAGAGAGAAGATAGAGTCAGACACACGAGTCAGATACATAACAGAGAAAGATATACGATAGAGTCAGACAAACGACAGAGCCAGACACACGACAGAGGCAGATAGATGACGAGTCAGATACACGACAGAGTCAGACACACTACAGAGTAAGACACATGACAGAGCCAGACACACGACAGAGCCAGACACACGACAGAGTAAGACACACGACAGAGCCAGACACACGACCGAGCCAGACACACGACAGAGCCAGACACACGACAGAGTCAGACACACGACAGAGTCAGACACACGACAGAGTCAGACACACGACAGAGTCAGACACACGACAGAGTCAGACACACGACAGAGTCAGACACACGACAGAGTCAGACACACGACAGAGCCAGGAATAAGATGGGTACACTTCAAGGCAGATTCCAGACACTAAACAGCCACATATACCAGACATAGCCAGATAAAAAAAATACACAGACTAAATACAGACACAAAAAAAGATCCATAGACGAGCAGAAGCAGACACGAAAAATCTTGACACTAGACATATACTAAAACAAGACAGAGCCAGACCTTTGACAGACACGGACTCAGAAGAAAGCGATCGCAAAATAAAGCATTTCAAAAAAAAATTAAATAATTTTGTTTAAGTCTTGATTTGTATCCATAGTCCAATTTAAATAGGTTAACATCTTCAACAACAAGAAAAAATAATAAGAAGAAGAAAACCACTACAACTTTTTTTTCAGATTTTTATCAAATTTTATTCACTGAATATTGCCAATTTAATGCAATCATGACGATATTTTCATCCTCACACACCACTGAGTTATAACTAACTTTCAAATCTGAAAACTAACTCGGCAATATTAATTTAAACGTGTGTGGTGTATTACAGATGTTATTATTTGCAATACATATTTGAATTCAAATATTTTTTTTTAAGTTAATTCATTAATTTTTTTAAGAAATCGTTTAAAAGAGACTTACATTTAATGTCAAGTTTTCTGTCAAATGAATATTTTCCTCGAAACCGTCTATGTGTAACGAATGTAGGTCTCTTTTTTTGGGAAGCATTCCGATAAGAAATCTCATCTCTATACTGATACCTCTTAGTGTCAAACGGCATGTTTCATTGGAACGCCCTTTGGTTTTCAAGCAGTTTATCCAACCAGGGAGAATTTTCTGCCGTCGAAAATGTGGATGCTCCGTGAAGTATCTTAACCAGACATCATAATTTATAAATATATATATATATATATATATATATATATATATATATATATATATATATATATATATATATATATATATATATATATATATATATATATATATGTATATATAGACAATGTGACTTAAACGCATGAAAAACTTAAATAAATTCAACTCATAAATTTAAATATTCTTTTAAAGCGTGTTTCGTTCTGAATTGTGTGTTTTCGATTAGTTCCAATCGTCTAATATGTATTTCGCATATTTCACCAGAGTCAAAGGAATTCCTATTTCATTATAACAAGATGTAAATGGAAAGGGTAAGGGGTGGGCAATTAAAATATTAATATAGTTTATGGACGAGGTAAAAATGCGCGTTATGGTTGCCGGGAGAAGCGCTAACTGAAATTGTTAACATTCGACTGTTAGCAAATGATGTGAATTTTTTAAAGTAATAAATAAGCGCTCTCATTGGCATACCATAGCTTGGAGGTGTTTGCTTTAAAAAAAAACAACAAAACAAAGAAAAAACAGCAACGCAAGACTTAATGTTAATGGAAAGAAAAGTATTGTATGATTCACGATAAAGTGGAACTTTCGCGTCTGTGAAAATATTTCATGCTGTTTGTACGACCAGAGAAAGGTCCCATCAGCTAACATTATTTAGGTTTTTAACTCTACCTAATTTCTAAATTATCAAAAACATCAACAAGTATTTATAGAAAGACTTATGTTCATTAAAACTTCATAAATAATTGCTTGGTTTTTGCGTTCAAATGCTTGAATACAAAATGTAGTGAATTCCATATTTGGCGTAAAATGGTTATACAGATAATTATATAGTCTCCACTCATGGAAACGCCAATGGCATTCTTTCAAATTTCAAGACGTTATTTGGACGTTTTATTTCAATAGTGTAGCCAAACAGCCAAAACGATTGTTATTGTGTATCGCCAGTATAGTGAAAGCTTAATGTTGGCAATAATTGTTCCCTTGATTATGCTGGTTTTTTTTAAATTTGTTTTTTTTTAATTGTTTCTTCCAATAGCTTACTTTCAAGTTAGATATTATTTACTTGTCCAAACATCTGGCTATTTACAAGGGAAATTTATAAATGGTAACACTAGTGTGACATTACCATGAATTTGTTAATGTAACTTTAAGGTGAAAAATACACCAGCACATCGAACAGTACTTGAAATCGTTTTTAATTTTCATTTCCTTCCATACTTAAATTTAGGGAAAGCTCTTGAAAAGTTAGTTGGGAAGAAATTGTCCGATACTGTCTATATTCTCTCACACTGGAGAACCTCATATCTTATAATTATAACGAAATGTTACTATTTTAAATATAGTTTTAGTGGTGAAAAAAACAAATGTTTCAGCATAAATATAGAAGTAACAATGTTTTCAAAATTCTTTTAGAATAATCAAGTTATAATTAAGTTTTCTTTTTTTCCTTTTTTTTTGGTCAAGTCCACTCAGTTATCTCAAATTAAGAGAATAAATAACAAATATGTTTTTTTAAAAAGACCCCAAATTATACCTGGATAATTGCTTAATGTCTAAATGAAATTGGTCCAACTGAATTCACGGGATATTTCTAAAAATCCATTTCCGCGATGAAACAAAAGAGGCCTATTTTATTTCAAAAAGTATGTATTACGCATTCAACAAACTAATGTAACTAAACATTTGTAAATGTTTATTCAACTAGCTATACCCCTTTATTTCGTCACTAATATAATGCAGCGCTCTATTGTTGGTGAAGCACATCACCAGTCATCCGAAAAAGGGAATCACATTATTACTTGGGTTCATCCTCCTCGGTTTCGGAATGGCTTCCGGTGGCGGGCACACGCCGTAGAACACTCCGATATCCCCAATTTCTGAGCAAATATCGTCCAGCTTCGCCCACGTCAGGGCGGTTATGATGCTGAAGGGCGTGTAGTAGGGCATACGCCCCACGGGCATCGTGCTGGACAGGACTCCGATGATCTTCTTCCCTTGCCTGGAATCGTCCGAAAGAACCGCGGCGCCCGAGTTCCCCACGGTGGAGTCGCATCGCGTCAGTATGAGGTTCCAGTCCACCATGGCCTTGTTGGCCCTAGCCGGGCACACGGACATCCACAGGCTGTCCTCGTTGGTCGGGAAGCCCAGGAACTGCAGGTTCTGGTTCAGCACGGACGGCGTCGGCACCTCCAGCGGGAAGAACTTGCTCCGGTCATGCACGCGGTAGCTGAGCCTGATCACGGCGTAGTCCCACGACAGGCGGTGCTCGTGGCTGCTCCTCGGGTACAGCCACCGGCTCGGTATGCTGATCTTCTCTATGTAGTAGACGCGAACACCGAGGCTGTCGGGCACATCGACTTTCAGCATCTCCAGCTTGCTCCGGAAGTCCACGCCCGTGTGCACGCAATGCGCTGCCGTGAGGACGTGGAGCGGCGTCACCAACGTCCCTGTGCAACCGGTGGACAGGCGAACAATGTTGGAGTACGGGAATTTCCGCATCATGGCTGGGAATATTTTTAGCCTGTCGTCTTTTCCGAAAACGAACACCTTTTTATCGTAAAGTCTTATGTCTCTCTTAAGCACGGTATCATCTGAACTATCTTTAGGAGAATGCGGCACGTGAACACTTAGTGTATGCCTGGAAAAAACTGGTGATGAATAAGAAGCTTTTCTTCGGTTCTTTTCTGCCCAGCTTTGTATTATTTTTAGAATTGTTACTGGGGACACGTTTAAGTCTTTTCTGCCACTTGCATCTATGTCGAATTCTCCGAACGGCAAGGTTTGTTGATTGGGCGGGTAACAGTCACGAAGGAATGTTAAAATGTTCAAGTTGGTTGCGTTGAGATGACACTCGGCTTTTGTGCGGGAAGGCAAGTGTGAATGTGTCTCCGGTAGCCAGGTGTGTGGGCTGCCTCCGGCTTGGACCCCGGGCAGTTGGGGCAGAGCCGCGACGTAGCACAAGAAGGAGAGCAGCCACGCCCATGACTCCTTGAGCTGATAGCATCTCGGGAACAGCAACACTAGCTGTTTCAACCGCGCCATAGGTGTCTCCATCTTGTAAGTGGGTATGAATCAATTCTGAGAAAGAAAAATTAAAATAAACTCAATACTAAATAAATTTATTTTTATTATTATTTATTTATTTTATTCTTTGGTTGGGGGGTGACAAAGTATTTTTTTATTATACATTCGTATGTACCCAGACTTTGAGGACACCCTGTACATTCATGAAATTTATCTTTTATGTGATATTCAAAAAAACGTGACTTCATATATTGTTTTGATAAGATTTCACGTATTTATCAGGTTTTTTAAAATGTGTTTATTTAGTTTGGTTGTAGGCTTACGCAAATATTAGTTAAACAAAATGTCTTAGTTTTTCAAAGCTTCTATGCTACCTTATGAAACTTTAAAAATAAATCTCCCAGCTCATCCCAAATGAATTATGTGTATCTTTTAATTTAATTAAAAACCCTGATTTTCCAGATTTAGAAAACAAAGCAAGTGGGCATATATTTTCATAGTTTTCTATCTTATAATAACCCCCTTTCCAGTCCATGACGGACTATGGGGCAAGTGAAGTAGCGTTCACAAGTTTTAATTAGCCGCCACTAACGAGCAAGGGATTGTGTGGCCAGCACAATGCCCTAGGGGGCCATGCCAGCACCGAGAATGGAACCCAAATAATGTAACATCATGACTATCATACAAATTTTTACAAAAGAATTGAATTAATGTATCTGAAACTCTTTATCATGCGTATACCGAATGTATCATAAGAAGTCGTAATAAGTAATATAAAACATAGAGTAGAGCGAAACCTGATTTTCTTAATAGAAAAAATTTGACGGTTTGACGGGTAATGCTTTTTTTTACTGACTAGGAAGCTAAAGCCAATTCTTTTTTTTTAATTGCTAGAAAAATAGTACAACATCCTTAATGACATACAAATTACCGGTTAAAGATCACTCAATATTGGAAACTATTTTGTTTTTCTTTTTCTTTTTTTTTAAACAGAAGATCATCTTTCCTACCCAAAAATTGTCTCATTGAAGTAGACGCTGTATGCCAACTGTGTTGATGACACACGAGGAAAGAAAATACATGGAAATAAATGCAAGGCAAACTCCTAACCACCATAAAAGGTATCTTAGGTAAGAGAAGTCACGTAAACAAGCGCAACTTTTGTGAGACTGTGCTTATGTGCATGTATAGCCTTGAAGTCTTGTTTTGATTGTGGATATTTGTCTTGTTATTATTTCTTGCTCAGGATCTTCATCATGGATTCCTGTTTGGCTAAGGACATTCTTTTAGTCCAGGATACCTGTTATGGCGGACAAGCGATGAGGTGCACTGATCTCGCACCATCAAATTATCAACCTATGAATGTGATGCGTCCACTTCTGAATGTTTATATAAAATGTTGCGTGTGTAACTATGTTTATGAAGATTTATAGTGCATTGTTTATTCTTTAATAGTTTAACATGTTTGTAAAGCGCCGTGAGGCCAGCCGTAGGCAGGGGGGTACTGACTGCGCTTTATAAGTGAACAAAATAAATAAATAAAATTTAAAAAAATATAGTAACACAGAGAGTTACGTCAACTTCAGGTTAATCTTGTATACAAAATTCAATTAAGAAATGTATGCAGAAATTATTAGCTTTCGCACCCCCGTAATATTTAAAATGTGATTATTCTGCTATTTATTTAGGGCCCACGATCTGAACATAATGCCTCGCTTACTGTTTATTTCTGACTAATGTGAGGTACCCATTATTATAGCTGGGTGGACTTAGGGACACCCTTAAGCCACAGGAACAGTGACTGCTATCGGCAACGCTCATGCCGCTCGACCACCATTCATGTTATTGTATCCTTTCGTGCACCAAGTCTTAATCAAGTAGTCCGCTTTCCTTATTCATATGTTTAACAAATGTTCAGCGACGCTCTTCACAAGCCTCAAACGTTAACGCTTTGTTAATTCTTAACGCTCGGCCATCTCAATAACGTCACAGGTTATTTTTCACTCAACTAAGTCACAATTCTCAGTCACATATATCATGATTTTCAGTTATTTTAGTCTTGAGTCTCAGTCATCTAGTACAGTGCTTCTCAAACTTTTTAGTGTGGCGGACCGGCAGGAATTTTTCCATTGCACCAGGGACCGGTGCACTATTTTCCCTGTGCAGACTTGTCCAGTCCCAAACATTGCCTACAGCCCTAACACATGTAGCATGAATTCGGCTAGTTATATGCTACATGTCATTCAAAAATTTCGAAAATAATCATCACCTGTCTTCACTGGTCTTTTTGCTCGTGGGCGGTAACTACTTTACTGCAACTAATGTTCTTCATTGTCAATGGCTGGAACTTAGCTATGGGTTGTTTTCTGCAAATGTTGCTTTAGAATAAAATGTGTAAAATGTTGAACTCATAAAACATTATATTAATAGTCAATTATCGTCTCTATGATTATGAGAGTAACAGAGTCAATTTTATTGATGTTGATTTTGTTTCTTCGTTCAAGTTACCAACCTTATGAAACATTTGAAAACATAGAGACATGATTTTTTTAAAAATTAGATTTAATGTTAACCGATGGATATGTAATATACAAGAGCATAACACAAAATGAAAAACACATTTTGGAACTTTATTAAAAAGTACTATAGTAGCTACTGCTAATACATATTATGTAAAGTAAAAAATTAAAAGTTCCCCTTTCAGACCATGCTGGCCTATGGGGCAAGTGAAGCAGCGTACACAAGTTTTTATAGCCATGGCCTACGAGCGGACCGTGTGGCTAGCACAATGCCCAGCCGCCTTTACTTCCTCAACTGATGGCGAGTACCCATTCGGGGCTGTGTTGACTAAGGGACGCTCTTAGCCACGAGAACAAGACCCAGACTCCACTGCGATTGGAACCTGTGACGCCAGCTAAGTGCGCTGCCTCTCGACCAACCCGTCCCTAATGGATCATATGAGCCCGCTTATATTTTCATTTTTTACAAGTCATGGCTCGATTGAGGACAAAGCTACAAGCAATGAATAATGAACATCAATACTGGTCCAGTAATTTGTCTTTATGTTGCTCATTGTCGAAAAACCAGCTTCAAATACGTAAGATATTGGAAATGGAAGAATAGTCATGTGAGCAATTTAAGCTAATTAATTATATTCTGCACTTACTTGAATACAAAAAGATGTAAGAGAGGTCATTGTTTCAAAATGCATTAAAATTCCTTCAACCGCTTTTAACTCCAGCAGTTTATCTTCCAAAGTTACTGATAAATCAACATTCGAAGCAATGAATGGTTTGCCTATCCATCCAGTGTCGTTCCTTTTGGTTATCTTCTGTTGGAAAGTAGAACACGAAAAGGTCAATAATTTTGTCAGGTTTTTCATAGATGACATTTTGTAGAAATGGAACATCAAGCTCTTCAACTGCACTAGCGATAGTTGTTGTTAAATTGGTAAACATATCGAAACAATCTGCTGATATTCGACTCGTCCACGCTTCTAGCTGGTGTTGCTGTTAATCTATTTTGTCTACCATTGTAAAGCATGAAGCCATCCTTCCTTGCATGTAAATATTGAGCTATTCAAAAAATTGCAAAGATATAATCCAATTAAGTCAACGTGGTTGTTCAATTTACATTTTGAAATTGTTGAGACCCCTCCGATTTTTTGCTCCCCGCAGAAACTGGTCAAGCTCTCTTCGTTGTTCAAAAACTCTAGACAGTATTTTGTCTCGAGACAACTGACGCACATCAGCACGCAGAAAGAGCTGTTTGTGTTTAGCACCCATTCCGGCTCGTAATGCAGCGAAGAATCTTGAATTTAAAGCATTCACAAATTTTACAACTTCTCAGAGCACGTTCTTTAATTCCGTTGACATTTGCTTGATGGCGAAACTTTCTCGGTGAATAAAACAGTGGATAAACTTGCATTCTGATGTTAATTCCTTAATTTTGATAACAACTTCAGAATGCCGCCCAGTCAAGGCCGCAGCGTCAACCGTACACAAACCACCAAAATATTTAAATTCAATTTGATATTTTCCTACAGTGAAAGCGTCAACTGCTTTGAATATTTAGGAACAAATATAACCAGTTGAATTAGTCGGTAATAAAGATTTTTTAAAAATTATCTTCCTTCAAGTCATCCTCATATTGATATCGCACATATAATGTCTTACTTTGGCGAACTTAAAAGAAGACATTTACAATAATCAAGACGAGGGAAAACAAGATCACAAACTAGAGTTTTAGTTGCACCAATAGATACCGTCAGAATGAACAAATTTCCGTGGATTCATCGAGATGCAGAGAAAAATACTTGACTAATTTCAGGTATTTTATTAGCAGCGCCTGAATATCACAAGCCATATTGTCGATGCTTCGAGCTATTTTTTCATTTGAGTGTGGAACTCGGTCTACTTTCTTTGCTGCAGTTTCACCTAATATTTCCAAACACACATCTGTAATGCATTCTAGTATGATGGTCTCTCCGATTGTAAATGCTTTGTTGTTGTTTTTTTGTTTGTTTTTTTGTTGTTGTGCCTTAAACAATTCGCACTGCTACCTTTTATAATTCTCATAATAAAAAACTATGTGAGTGTGATGAATCGAAGATTAGTTTCTGAAAACAGCACGCTTCATTTCGAATAACTTTTTGGGCTTTGAACTTACGTATTTATGTCTAGTATTTAAATGTCTCTGGAGTTTTGAGGGTTTCATTGCATCATTCGATAGTACATCGCTGCAATAACACAGTGAGGTATTGGGATACCGGCATCATCTTCACTTACAAGACTGAATTGAATATACTTGAAGAGTGATGTTTTCAAGTGAGGCTAAAACGAACTCATTTTGCTAGTGAAGCTTCTGTTTCATTTATGTTTCCATCATCTATATGTGAAAAATAGTCAGAACTTGTTTGATGTTCAGCATTCATGTTTTTTCACTTTATAAACATATACATTGGTCCTCTATTTTCCATATATAAATTGGGTTTAACATAATACATCTTTTCGGTAGAATAAAAAAATTAATGCATGCTGTTTTTAAAAATCAGCGATGTGGTCAAAACTAAATTTTTATTTTTTTAAAAACACTGACTAAATATTTATAATATTCCCTAAAATTTACTATTTCAATTATATAAAAATAAATCATTAATCTGTTAATTTAAATTTAGTTTGTTATTTCCAGTTGAATATTTTGTTTGTTGACACCAGCAGACGACAGGTTCCCAATGCTGTTGTAAGAAATCTGAAATTTCTGTTTTTAATGTAGAGGCCAGTTCAAAACTTGCTTCTATTTAGAATTTTAACACACACACACACACACACACACACACATACAAACAAAATAAAAATACAAATTGATAAGTAATTATGGAAATTAATATAATTTATTTTAATTTTATATTTTTCATTTTATGTGCTTATTGTCGAAAATTTTACAAATTTTGGGGGTTTAGTATTAATGGCTGAAAATAGGAGATTATTATTATATTTTTCTTTCCTTTCTTGTTAATTTCTGCGCACCGGAGTGCAGATGGTTCACGGACCGGCACTTTGAGTAGCACTGATCTAGAAGATACTTTTTGGGGCATGTAAGTCACCATTCCTGGTCCCTCAATTCCTGTGATCCGTGGACCATGATGTGTGCGCGACGTCAACTATTAAAATAACAACTTACCGCTATGACCGTTCGGTTATGATTCCGTTATAATGTTCTATTCTGTTTCACTAACAACAATTGCATATTTTCATTGTTGCATCTTAGTACGGACTCCTGAGTAAAACTGCAAGGGGTTTTGGAACTCATTTACCTCTTTCTACCTGGAAGAACGCCGGCTGAAATGTTACCGGTTAATTATTAACTACATGAGATGAAAATTAAACTTCGTGCAAAGGTTTCAAAATTGATAACACACGTTTTAAAATAACGAGCTTGAAATATAACACGGCACCCGAGATAGTTTTTTTTACTCCAAATGACGGATTTATTATTGATTTTACCATCTGGGGACAAATCCTGTAGAAAAATGTCCTCTAAAAATCCCAAGATTCCACAATTCCAAATTAAATAAGTATATTTTTTTAAATTGTAAAGATATACACTAGATACTGCTACAAGCGGTCCCTAAAGTCAGTACATCAAATATCTTTGACACAAAATGTATAGTCTCAAAGACAATAAGAAAAACTATAACTTTTTTAAAATGATTTTTTTATATATGACATGGATTTGTAGATGATGCTGAAGTCGGAAGTTCTTTAAAAATAATTGTATTTATTCCATTTGTAATGAAGATCTCTTTTAAATTGAAAAAAAATCAACTTTCACATTAACTTTGGCCGGTATATTGTATTGAGATTTTAAGATGAAGAGATGAGTATACCAAAACAAATATTTAAAAATCATCATTTTGATGATTGTATTACAAAACAATTACATCTCTGAATAACATTTAAAAAAAGAAACAACAACAAAAGTTTTTAAAATCCGCAGGGCCTCGGGAAACATTGTAGCATGCAAATATGTGCGTGGGCGGCTGTCTTATATTGGACACAATGGAAAGCTAAAATAGAACGAAAATAAAACACGGGCCACTAATCGGTGCCATAAAAACACTGTTGCGAAAAGAAAAGGTCCAGCCACTGTTTTTTTTCCTTCCCCAAGTATGTCCGCGTCTCCCCCTGCTCGCTATAAACGCTTTCAATTCAAAGCACTTCCGGTCTTTATAGGCCATACTGCTTTCGTTGACATGCTGCGCAAACTGGGCGTAGAAAGGGTTTCATCTATTCGCCCCCATTGACTTCCTAGATCCGAGGGCGAACGCACATGAAATATTGAAGAAAAAGAAATGGCCAGGGAATGAGAGAAGAAATTCCCGAGACCGGCTTTAGGTGAGATAGTACGAACGTAAGAAACGGGACGGATAGGTTGCCGACATCTGAAACTCCAATAATACTTTTTGAATTATTTACCAATTGAAACAGCAGCAATGCCAACTGGCGTCTTAAAAAAATAAGTTGTCTAACTGCTATTTTTTAAAATAATTTTGTTGGTCATATTCAAATGAAATATTGCAGATGAATGAAATATTCATTCAAAACGTGGGTCATAGGGTTTCTGGCCAAAGTTTGAGAAACCTAGTCCAGAGCCCAGACGTTTCCGTTAGGGCGAATATTAATAAATGAAAATAAAATATTACTGGTGGATTCATTTATGTTGTCGTTTTCCTTGGTGGTGTGAGGGGGATTGCAAGATGGTGAAGTGTTCCCAGTGGTGATGGTGGACAATTCACACGAGAGGGACACTGACCACGTGTCACTCTATCACATAAGACTAGGGCGAGACTAGTGGCCGTGAAGAGAGACAATGGATAGATACATCAAGACTTTGCAGTGCACGCATCGGCGGTCTAGTTGATGAGGATCGTGCATGCAGACCAGAGGGCTAGAAGACTTCAATGATGGAGGTGGGAGTTAGCAAGAGTTGTACCTTCGTAAATGACCATTACTATCAGAATTTGCACTCGACTCTGTCAGTATATAGTTATATCAATCTGGCGGGAGATAGTTAATGGGACATGTCAAGGTAGACGTGCGAAAGCGGGGAGTTAATCACAGTAAAAAGGGTAGAGAATCAGTTTTTAACACACATAAAGGAAATGTAAGATAGACCTGGGGAAGGAATTTGCAGAGACACCAACTAAAGTTTGGGGCCTTAAGAAAAGGGACGCATGGTAGGGTCTTGCGCTCAGCACTGACAACGACCAGAACACAGCGTAGAAAATTGGAACCGGGGCCAGTTCTACAGAGTTTTGTGTTTCCTGATGTAGGTTGAGCGTGGAATATAGAAAGGGAGAGAGAGATAGTGAGATTATCACCACCGCACTAGTGTGGTTCTCTACAAATGATTGCCGTGCTGGTATACAGTTGCATATGAATGGGCCCCTTTAGCTGAAGAAAAGCATAAATTAATATCCCGCATTAGTCTTCAATAGTTGATGATAAACTAAATCTAGAAAAACATTACTGAAACAATACAAAAGAGTTACAAATTTAAGTATAAAAATCTGAAAGCCTCATTTGCACCAAGTCATTAGAATCAACCTTCGCAGTCATCTCGTGGAATGCTATTACACTTTTCGACTTCGTTGTTGCACGAAGATGAGCGCGTGAGTGACGTAGAGAGCTACGGAGATAGAGACAACACTGTTCTATACCAGATTGTGGCCAGTTTCCTGCCACTGTTTGTCCAAAAAACATGTTGTTGAGGATTGGTGAAAATGTGACAAGATTTATGTCACATCGATTTGGACATATTACTTATTGAAAAAAAGCTCCGTATTTGAAAGATTTGAATTCAAAACAGGTATCTCTAAATGGTCTGCGTTTCTCTACACAGTCTCTTCTGAAAGTTCCCCAGAGTAGATAGACAAAGAAAGAAATCCCTTTTGTCGTGCGCTCCCTCTAATCAGCTGCACCAAAATTATTGAACCGTCTTCCAAAATAGTTGAGAGTGTGTGAAGAAAAAAATGCACGTTAAAAATAATTTTGAAGACTTTTCTTTATTTATCGTTTTTTTAGATCACAGCGTGACGAGCGTTTTGAAAGTTATCAAAAAATCTCAAGTTCTTGAGGTAATAGATTACATTTGCTTCAGATTTCTCCTGCAAATAACTTATTAACGATATGTATACCACCAAACAGCTCCCTCACATACTTAAAAAGAAACTGTGACATCGTCATGCCCCCCCCCCTTCGGAAGTTTTTAAATAATAAATCTAGTTATCCTAAAATCATATTTGGTACTGACATAGAATATCTGGACTTAAAAAGGGCCCCCATTTCTCAAACAGCTTAGGGTCCCATCAAGTCTAAATTCGGCCCTGTGCATAGCTTACATTAGCCAAGTATAACAGTTTAATATATTTCTTTTTGTTTCTGGTTTGTTTTTTTCCGAGCCGCTCCCCAACTGAAAAAGTAACTACAAAAATGACTAAACCACACTCTCAAAGTTATAGGGGGAAAAGTTATTAATTTTTTTAACTTGCATTCTCCGAAATGATTATCTCCAATAAATAATATTGTAGTATCAATTAATTTATTTTAATTATTAACTACTAGATACGACCCGCGGCGTACTATACGCCGCAGACTTGCTCGTAGATAGTGCAAAGAAAGGGGGTGAAAGAACGGACACAAACGAAGAAATAAGAACAACGCGAAATAAACGTCGTGGGGGGGGGGCTCCGACGCATTATTGGTCTTGAGACATGAGCATTGTGGTTAGCTACCCGCCCCCACCCTGCACCACCCTAGCTTGCCAACCATAAACTGTGATTGGCCTACCCTAGCGAGGGTCATTCGCCGGGCTTATTTGTACTCGTCTCTTGCTTGTTCTGGTGAACTATATATATATAGATAGATAGATTGATATATAATATATATATAATATATATATATATATATATAGAGAGAGAGAGAGAGGGAGAGAGAGAGAGAGAGAGAGAGAGAGGGAGAGAAAGAGAGAGAGAGAGAGAGAGAGAGAGAGAGAGAGAGAGAGAGAGAGAGAGAGAGAGAGAGAGAGAGAGAGAGAGAGAGAGACATTTTAAATTGACGAGGTAGAAAGTTTTGTTTTAATGGTCACAATCAGTATACAATTAATATTTTGAAGCTAGCGCTCACCCAGTAATGATTACTTTAACAGTGGTGTTGCTCTCAGGTTCCAAAGTCCTACATTCGAGCGACCAGAGACTGGACACCCAGACGGATGAATGACCAGTTGTGTATAGACCCAGTTTAAAAGCAAATAAAATAGTGTAACATAAATGGAAACAGACAGAAACATTTTATCACGCTAGCGACGTTTTATATTTGTTATTATTTCTCGCTATTTGTTTTCGTTGTTTATTTACTTAAGTAAAGAAAAGTTATTGTCAAAAATGATTTTTAGTGTATAATTATTATAAAGCTTTTTTTTAAGTTCAAGGACGGGCATAGGACTAAAAAAAAACTGGAGCAGGTCGCTCGCTTTAGTTATATCTCAAATGACGTCTAGCTCTGTCGGCGGTACAGGGGGTGTATTTGGACATAAATATTTAATAATAGTTAATAAAGTTATCACTTTTTATTAAAATGAATTTATTCTTTTCTGAAAATCGCTATTCAATTTCATGTACATCGAATTTTTAAATTTTTCAAAGTTCCGAAAGAAAACTGTAATAAAAACTTTTTTGCGCACCTCTGGAATTAAATCGATCATTTTCAAAATTAGTTGGTTTATTTATTTATTTTTTCTATTTTTTTTTGGAAATCTATATATAATTCTCTTCGTGGTCGGACCCTGCGAGACAAGCTGCAAGTATGTTCAACAGATACTAATTTTAGAAAGCAGCGCACCAAATTACTGCATCAATGCATCAAAAGGCGTGCAAATTAAATATGCGCTGTAAAAAAAAATTTATGACATCATGGTTTTCGCTGATATCTATATATATAATTCTCTTCGTGGTCGGACTCTGCGAGACAAGCTGCAAGTATGTTCAACAGATACTAATTTTAGAAAGCAGCGCACCAAATTACTGCACCAATGCATCAAAAGGCGAGTTCCTTCTTTTCATTCACTCACAGTCGTTTGCCCAAACCCACCCCATTTTGACAACCGTGTCTTTCAGGAAGTCTTCACCCGTCACTAAATCATTAGCGGCGTATGCTACGTCGCGGGTCAGCTAGTTAATTTTATTTATGACGATTTAGAACTAACCCAATGATGTAATTTGTGAAAATTTTAACTTCTCGCTAAAAAATTTTTTTCCTTTCTGTCTGATTATTATAGTACACAGTAAGTAAAGTCCCCTTTTCAGACAATGATGACCTATAGGGAGCAAGTGATGTAGCGTTCACAAGTTTTTAGTAATCATATATTTTTTAATTATTTTTTTTAAATATTTTTTTAACGTTCAACAATTTTAATGTTATAGGCAAAAATGCCATTTAATTATTCTTTAAATTATGACAATCACTTACTCATTGTGAAAAATATTATATATGTACTTCGATTTTTTTTTAGTTTTGCAACGTAATTGAATGAATACTTTATAACATTTAATTTTTTCAATTATTATTTTAAAAACAAACAAACAAACAAAACGGATACTCTTTAAGAATATGTTTGTTTTTTTTTAAATACAAGTGTCATACAATTTAGATTGATCACAAATCAACGATACCATCTATGCAAATCATAACGTGGTCCTATGATACCAAAATAAATTAATTATGGACTAACTTTGGAAATTAAAAATTTAAAAAATTTAACCAAAGGACACACAATGGGCAGACAACATGCAAGCACACATTCAGATGAATAATAAGTTGAACTCACAGCAAATAATGGCTGCAGAGAAAGGCAGTAGGTGTAAGGCAAGGGAATGTAAATCAATCTTGTCTTATCATATATACCAAATAAGCTCCTTGTATTAATATGATAATTTATTATCTTTTTTTTTGTATATTGGTGTTCAGTTTAGCATTTCTATTCCAGTTTTGAATGCTTATGGTGTGATTGTTTTTTTCTGGGTTATTCAGGCAACCCACGCCACGCCCGAATGACATAGCAGAAAAGGGATTTGTATGGACTGGTCCATGCATTTGGAACGAGAAATTTTGTTTTATCGTTATATCTATCAGAGTGTTGTATTTGGGTGTTGTTGCAATGTATTGGCAAGTTAGAATTAATTATATCTTGAATTAATACTGCTTTGCCACTTGTTCTTTTATCCTCTAGTGTTTCGTTATTTAGATATGGTGTTTACTCTTGTGAAATGTTAATTTTCATTACTAATAAATCGCACAGCTCTTTTGTTTTAACAATTTGTTCTAGGTCTAGTGTATCTAAGTTTTCTTTGGTTTTCTTGTTTTGTGTGATGTTAAAATTATTTTATTCATCCGTATAAGAGCTTGCATTAGTGAACAAGGCGTGACATTGCTGCTATAGATGTTTGGGCAGCTAAATAATGTGTCACGATCAGAATCGCGTACTGTTATTAGATTATAGGGCTTCTAAAACCGGAAAACGTTATAACTCAATGAGTAATGTTCTATTTTTAGATAACATTATAGCGGGGAAATGTTTTGAAGCATAAATACAGTCGAATGAATAAGCTCTCAAAATTATTAGCGTAGTAAAATTACGAAACTGTTGTTTTTTTCTTGTTCAAGTTCAATCAGCTGTCTTAAATTAACGAAGAATTAACAAATAGCTGATAAGATACTTCCTTCTCAATATACCTACATTGACATATTGTCTCGTTTCTTGAATTAAATTTTTATAACATTCGTCCCCAAAAAGACCCCAATATTTCTATTTATAGATTTCCGCCATATTATGTCGCGGAATAGTGCGTATCTTATTTTACACCATTATTCGGCAGCATCCGTGCGGTTGGTTTATAAACGCGAACTCAAATGAAAACGAGACGAGCACACAGCGATTGTTAAGAGCGATGATTAAGAAATGTAACTGAAAATGATTACATGAATTTGAAAGCATTGATATGGTTCTAAAAAATTTTTATTAAGAAACTGATTTTGATTTCAAACTGTTCGCATTGTTGCGTTGGATTAATGCGTTACCCGAGTTTTTAAACTGAATCATTGTTGTTCCAACAGCATATATAGGGGCCGTCCATAAAGTACGTCACGCTATTTTTTACCATTTTTAACTCCCTCCCTTCCCCCTGTCACAAACTGTCACAAATCTTGGACCCCCCCCCCGCCTCCCCTAAAGTACGTCACACTTTCGAACAAAAATGTTGTTTTTTATTAACAAAATAATTAAAATTTAATATAAAACACCGTGACGTCACACTTAGCCAGACCCCATCCCCACTGTCACAAACTGTCACACTTTCTTACATCCCCTCCCCCCCCCTCTGGAGCGTGACGTACTTTATGGACGGCCCCATAGTGAAACTGGGATTATTAAAATATTTTAATGAGTTATAGTCAACAATCGAAAGAGGACAAAACACAATTTAAAAAAAAATTATAACTTGAGGAATTCAAAAGACGGGTTGTTGGTTCGAATCCTATCGTTGGTGATACGTTTTCATACATTCCTATCTAAAACAAGTTATCGTTGGTGATACGTTTTCATTAGGGCTGTTATCGATTAATTTAAAATTAAACGTTAACTTTTGAAAAATTAACGATTAATTAATGGATAATTTCGATTAAAGACAAAAATTTTAATGAATGGTGTCATAAGTAACATTTATTAAACGTACTTGTCGAAAAACGAAATAACACTGGAATGTCTTCTTTATATGACATCTTTTAACCAACAACGCAAACAGACAAGTGTATTGACATTATTTGGTTCAGAGCGGGTCTCATTGACAATATAACCAGCCGAAAAGACAAATCATTTACACAGCTTTAGATTGTCTCAACTGAGGTTTCTAATACTGTAGTGGATGTTTGGTTTGCAGGTGATATGTAAGCGAAGTGTTAGAACCATGGTAGCAATGTTCCCTTTAAGCAGCGCCGCTGCGCAGATGTTTTACCGACGCCACGCTGGAGTTTAGAATCACCGAGCAGCATATTTTGTAAAATTTTGCACAAAAAATGGACGTTGTGCAACTTTGCACACGAGTTCTTTTAAAACTTTGCACTCGTAACAACGAGCATGGTAGGAAAGCGATTTGTCTCAATGGAAACAACCTTTATCAACATTTTGAACAATCACCTAAGTGAATAGTTTAAAACAAAAATGTTCGTGTGATCGTCCGGAAAATAGTTCATATTTATCGGCCGAATTATTTTACTTTTTGAATTCCAATACATTTAAAAGTTGTTGGTCGATTATTCGTTAAAAAATTGTAATCGTTAAAAAATGTTAACGATTAATCGAGAAATTAATCGTTAATTTCCGCAGCCCTAGTTTTCATACATTCCTATCTAAAACAATTTAAATGTATTGAAAGCTTCAAAACAAATAAACACTCTATACAGTCTCTTTACGCATTGATGTAAACAACAAATCTCAAACGGACCACTCTTTACAAATACCATCCAGAGCTAAACGGAATTCTCTCTTCTAAATAGCAGACCAAGTATAGTACCATTGTGATGTCTCGATATTGTTTACAATGGCACTCTTGCACTAAAAATGAACTCATTTGTTCATACAAGATAAATGAACAGTAACTCAACTTGTATAAAACCTGTATTTGGTTATCAAATAATAAACAAATAATATAGTTTGTAAATAAGAAATATCAGTTAAACTGTTGATTTTGTTTTAAGTTGACAAAATCCCAATAACTTAGTTTATACAAAGAAGATCCTAAAGCTTTTTATTTGTCCTCTGAGACGAATCATGGTCCACAAAAAGTTTCAAAGTAAACAAAACAATCTAATAGGAATACTGTTTTGTGACGGATTTAGAGAATAGGAAAAAAAATTTTTAATGACGTGAACAAAAATCTCATTAAATACTTAATGCGAACAGTTGGGAGGACTAGAACTGAATCGGTATATGTTTTAGAGTCATTCTTCTATTTTGTGTTTAACTTTTCTTCTACCACTATGCATAAAGTTACAGTGCTCGGCTCTTGCCTCGTAAGACGTGTTAAACACGTCATTTCTAGATAGTAACAATTTTGTTAGTTTTTACTTGCGTTGTTCCTTTGTTAACTTTGAATCTATCCTATGAGTTATAGATGTATAACAGTGCTTCTCAAACTTTTTAGTATTGCGCACCGGCAGGAATTTTTTTATTGCACCAGGGACCGGTGAACTATTTTGCCTGTACTGACGTGGTAGCGAAATTCCATTTCTTGGTAACTTCTGCGGACCGGCATCGGATGGCCCAGGGACTGGCACCGGTCCGCGGACCACTACTTTGAGAAGCACTGATATATAAGACCTTTTTTTGAATATAGAAAGACTGCTAAGATATGTTTTTCAAGATGTTTGGATGCTGAGATATTCTGCAAAGTTAATCTTGCAGCTTTAAATATGGCATTGCAAATACCAGATCTTTGTATTATATATAAACAATCCTATATAATAAAAGGCAAGTTTCTGTCCTTTCTGTCCGGTCATCTATAGCGATTGGTCCCTCAAAAACATATGACTCCTACAGCCAATCATATTGAACACGTTTACGCCATTTACGCGGACGTTCAAAACGAGTTATTTTTGGTGCAGTATTTCTTCGAAGACTTTATTTTGAGTTATGCGCGTTGGATTTATAGCGAAAAGCTCTGTTTTTACGAGTTATTTATTTTAACTATAATGAATTGTATTTTTGACGCGATGCACATGTAATGCCGGTCGAGACGGCTGTTGGAGGGGAGTTACAACATGCCACCGAACGGTGGCGGAACGTCCTTGGACGGACTTTGTTGCTCGTTAACATATTACGCCCAGATGGATTGAAATTTTAAAAAACGAATTAAAGTAAGAGATCCAGAGGAAGTAGAACATGGATTAACACAACACCGATAACTTAACTTGAATGAACATTACAGACATGAACGAAAGAAAGATTCACTGAAAATGTATACATTTAACATGATTTGATCAGCAATGAACTCAATCGGTTTGCATTTTACATATTATAATAATGAATCGTTCATTCAATCTATCTGTGATATTCCTATACAACTGTAATTTGTCAAACAAGCTATCGTTGCCGAACTTTTTAAAGAATTGTTATTTCTATACCCTAGTATATATATATATATATATATATATATATATATATATACATTCTCTCTGCATTCTCTCACCTTTCCTGTTCAATGGCGTCCTTGAAAAAAATCATCCAAGAAACAGTGAACACTGCACATCAATCTCTATAGCCGGAAGACTCTTATTCAACCTAAGATTTGCTGATGGCATAGATTTTTTGGCTGGGAGCAGAAAAGAACTACAAGAGCTCACTGAAAACATCGTAATATATCAACAAAAGCTGGAGGAGGTACATAACCTTAAATATCTAGGAGCCATTATATCTAGAGATGGTACCTGCGAAGCTGAAATTAGAGCTAGGATTGGGTCGGCAATGGCAGCAATGACAAAGTTTAACAAAAATACGGAACATCAAAAACATTAGCCTGCCAACAAAGCTCAAGCTTTATAGAGCCCTCGTCAAAACTATTGTCCTTTATGGATATGAAAGCTGGACACTAATGGCAACCAATGAAAGCAAGCTGCAGGTATTTGAAAACAAATGCATGAGGAAAATCCTAGAGATCTCATATTTAGAACACAAGACCAATGAATATGTCTGGGACAGAATAAACTATGTTGCGGTTCGTGAAAAAACCATTATAACAACAATTAAGAGACGTAAGATGGCATGGTTCGGTCATGTACTGCGACATGACACCCTGACAAAAATTATCCTTCAAGGTACTGTAGAAAGGGGCCGGCGAAGAGGTCGACAGCGGAAAAACTGGCTTGACAACATAAAGGAATGGACAGGGATGAGAGTGAACGAATTACTGGCCGCAGCTCAAGATAGGCAAATGTGGAGATCGTTGTCTGTTGATGTAATTTGGTACACGTACACAAAATTATACCGGAAAGGTTATTAAACAGGTTTCGTTCCATATATATAAGATACTGGGGGCCGGGGGCCCAAAATGTAATTTTTCCTTATATGAGCTATATAAAATAAAAATTATTGAAAATTAAGACGTAAAATAATGACGCAAAATAATAAACATTTTGGTGTCGATATTAACAAGAAGGCGATTATCGCCATTAAATAATTTTTTTGTTGTTGCTTTGTTGTTGTTGCTTTTGTTGTTGCTTTTGTTGTTGTAGTTGTTGTTTTGTTGTTGTTGCTTTGTTGTTGTTGTTGTAGTTGTTGTTTTGTTGTTGTTTTGTTGTTGTTTTGTTGTTGATGTTTTTGTTGTTGTTTTGTTTTTGTTGTTGTTGCTGTTGTTGTTGCTGTTGTTGTTGCTGTTGTTGTTGCTGTTGTTGTTGCTGTTGTTGTTGCTGTTGCTGTTGTTGCTTTTGTGTTGTTTTTGCTGTTGTTGTTGCTGTCCACATCCCTTGCCCTGCGACGATAATGTCCTTCATGGTGTTGTTGCTTTATGGTTGTTGCTGTTGTAGTTGTTGTTTTTTGTTGTTGCTTTGTTGTTGTTGCTGTTGTTGTTGTAGTTGTTTTGTTGTTGTTTTGTTGTTGATTTTGTTGTTTTTGTTGTTTTGTTTTTGTTGTTTTGTTGCTGTTGCTGTTTCTGTTGTTGTTTTTGTCGTTGTTGCTGTTGTTGTTGCTGTTGTTGTTGTAGTTGTTGTTTTGTTGTTGTTGCTTTGTTGTTGTTGCTGTTGTTGTTGTAGTTGTTGTTTGTTGTTGTTTTGTTTTTGTTGTTTGTTTTTGTTGTTTTGTTGCTGTTGTTGTTTTTGTTGTTGTTGCTGTTGTTGTTAAACCCGGGAAAGCCGGGTACTTGCCCCTAGTATATATATAAACATAAAAGTTAACTAACATAAAATTCTATTTTTCTTTTAAAAACAAAATTAAATTTACGATGATTTCAGATATTACTTTATTTTATATGATAATATATATTTTTTTAAATTTTAATTGAAGTAACGTTTCCTCGTTTAAGCAATTTAACAATTTTTTTAAATGTATAAATAGCCTTATACATTTTTCAAGTAAACTCTTTTTATCACTTAATGTTAGTTTTAGTTTAATTCCTAAGCCAAAATTTGAAGCATGTATAGCTGTCCTCCCTAGCATCTGTTTGGATGCCTCGCCGTATCGGAAATGAGAGCTTTAAGACTGCTGACAAGCCCGTCTCTTTCGGCTTTTGAACTCCGACTTTTATGGCAACGGAACACGTCATATAGACTTGTTTTTCCAATTGTAGAAAAGTCAAGATAAAAAAACGACGTTAAAATTAAATGCAGTGTTATGGGCACGCAGAAATTCATTGCACGACGAATGCATTCTTCCATATACCGTTATGTCCTAAAAAATGAGTGTATTTTTAGCAGTTTATGACATATACTTCCCTGGCCGTTTTTCCCTCCAGCTTAGTCTTCTCTCTATCTATGATTAAACTATGGCAACTTCAAGAATGTCTAGAGATTTACCTACATCATTTGTATTATCTCACTCCTCCTAACAATATCTTATCTTATCTGTTTCAGACGCTCCTTCTATACAGAAGATTATTGCGTCCTACGCTTATCTATGGTTTGTGTTTAGTCATGCATTCTGATTAGAGTTTTAAATGTTGATAAAGTGTTGGCTTTCCTGGTTTCTTCAGGCAACCCATTCCACGTCCGAATTCCGGACGGGAAGAACGAAAATTTGTATGAGTTTGTTCTCGCATACGGAATAAGAAAGGTGTTTTTATCCTTATGTCTATCTGAGGGTTGTATTAAGTTATCTTTGTGTTGTATTTCTAAATTAGAGTTAATTGCTTTATATATGATTACTACTTTGCTCTTGGTCCTTCTATCCTCTAGTGTCATAAGGTTTAATGATTTAACTAATGGTGTTATTCTAGTCAGTTTTGAATATTCTCCAGTGATGAATCTGGCAGCTCTTTTTTGGATTTGTTCTAGTTTATCAATGTTTTCTTTGGTGGATGGGTCCCATACAGAAGATGCATATTCTAGTACAGGTCTCACAAAAGTGAGATAGCATTTTAGTTTTATATCTTTATTACATTTGTAAAGGTTTCTTTTTATAAAGCCTAAGGTTTTGTTTGATTTTTTAATAACTTCATTGACATGGGGATTCCATGATAATTTCTCATTTATTATGACTCCTAAGTATTTTGCATCTTTAGTTTGGGTTAGTTCCTTTCCATGAATGAAATATTTTGAATTTATTTGTTTCTTTTTCTTTGTTACTCTTAATAGTTGACACTTTTCTGGGTGGAAACTCATACTCCAGTTAGTTTCCCATTTTATCAATTCATCTAGGTCTTTTTGTAAAATTTTGCTATCTTGTTCTGATTTAATTGTTCTATAGATTACACAATCATCAGCAAACAACCTAACTTTTGTTCCTGTTGAGATGTTGTTGGGTAAATCATTTATATATATTAAAAAGAGTAAGGGAGCTAGCACAGTTCCTTGTTGAACTCCTGAATTAACCTTTATTTGTGCATATTTAGATCCATTAATTATTACAGTTTGCTCCCTGCCCAAAAGGAAGTATTGGATCCAGTGATGTAAGGAACCTGTGATTCCAAAGTAGTTAAGTTTTTTAAGTAAACTAAGATGGTGAACTTTGTCAAATGCTTTTGAGAAGTCTAGTAATATTGTATCTATTTGATCATTTTTGTCTAAGCCTTTTGATAGTTCATCTATTAAACCTATTAATTGTGTTTCACATGATCTGTTTTTTCTAAAGCCGTGTTGATGTGGGCATAGGGCATTATATTTGTCAAGGTGGTTAACTATTCTACTATATATTATGTGTTCTAGTAATTTACAGGTGATACTAGTAAGTAAACCAGGCCTGTAATTACCAGGGTCTGATTTATCCCCTTTCTTAAAGAGTGGAGTTACGTTAGCTAATTTCCAATCCTGGGGCACTTTACCCTGTTTTAGAGAGGCTTGAAAGAGAACTACAAGGATTGGGGACAGTTCATTGCTTAGTTCTTTTAATAACCTTGCAGGCAAATCATCTGGGCCAGTAGCTTTGTTTATTTTTAAGTTTTTTAGGAGTGAATGTATACCTATCGCATCTACAGTTATGTTACCTATTTCCTCCATTTTATTTAAATTTATTAAAACTTCCTTGTCGCCTGAGGCAGAAAAAGATGATGCGAAATATGTGTTAAGGATATTAGCTTTAGTTTCATTATCATTATAGGTTTTATTATTTGAGCCTTTTAGTGTGGCTATTCCTGAAGGTTCCATTTTTTTAGATTTGATAAAGGACCATAAGTTTTTATTGTTATCTTTGGTAATTACATTGCTTATATATTCATTTTGGAGGTTTCGACTAAGTTTTTGTGTCAAGTGTTTAATCATTAAGTATTTTTTGTGTATCCTATATGAATAGGTAGCTTTATATTTCTTAAATAAGTTCTCTTTTTGTTTGCATAGCTTTTTCAATCTAGAATTGAACCAGCATTTGTTAATTTTACATTATACCACATTATGAATATATTCCAACACAATGGAATGTTTCAATATATCTATATAAAATTCTTGTGCTATGAAATCTTACAATACAGACATAAAACATTCTTATTTAATGAAATCTTGCATTAGAGCAATGAAGACACACTTAAACAATGAAATGTTGCAGTAGAGACATTAAAACTACAATAAATAATGAAATGTTGCAGTAGATGTATTACAACATTTTCATCCAATTGAATATCGCATTACATATATAATTTCACTGAAGCGGTCTTTAACTGGAACGTTTAAAAAAACATGTGTACGGGAAGTAGCTACTATATTTGTCACCATGGGAATAGAAGAAATTAATCCTTAAGTTATATTCGGATTTTTTTGTGTGTGATGAAATGTACAGAAGACGAGTGAAAATCATTTACATTATAAAATATTCAAATCTCTTTCGAAATATTGTCATTTATCCCTCCTCCTCCAACAATTAAAGTTATTTTGAAAAAAAAACTCAACATGGACATCATTTAAATCTTTCGAGCTGACGTTGTATGGTAGACATTATGACCAAGTTGTATGGTAGACATTATGACCAAGTTTTATGGTAGACATTATGACCAAGTTGTATGGTAGACATTATGACCTAGTTCATTTGTACTACCATGATCATGTCAAATATCGCAAAAGTTTTTTGTTGATTTCTACGCGGCATTTCCTGTATCACAATAGCTTCTTCTTTTCACGATATTTATCAATCAAGCACATTATTTATTTATTTTTTTAAAACAGGTATTTTTCGATTAAGCAAAGAATCTGAAAAAACAAACATTTTTGATACCACCAACACCTTTCATACCACGAACACCTTTCATTACCTTTGATCGTCTGTTGATTGTGGTAATTCTTTTTTGATGGTTTTTTGTTTTTGGTTCTTTTTGGATACACTCTCAGAACTCTATAGCGCTGTGCTGGTTGGCCGACGAAACTTTGGCAGTATACTTAGAACGGCCGCCAGGAGCTTACTTTATAGTTACTGCGGCAGAATATGCGTCGTGCACAGCAATCTGTAACGGTTTGTAAGCCGAGCTCTGCGACTGATTTCGTCTTGACTTCACGGGGACGCACCCGTGCAATTAGCCTGCCGCCGAGGAACATCTCTTTAAAGTGGCACCAGATTGATGGAGCAGTTAAGCGAACGTCGATGAATGACTTCGGGTCGTTGTTCAAACATAAAGACAGCGTATCTCAAACTTATTAGTCAAATTTTGTACAGTTTTAAACGCCAGTCACACGACGCTCAGAAATTATCTACAAACCAAATTGGTATTTTCAAATAAATTACACGCAAAACTAAACAAAAAACAAGCAAAATTATTTTTAAAAATTATAAAGACAGTTTTTTTTTAAAATTACAAAATGTTCAAAAAAACATTTTTAAAAGGTTTGACTAATTGTATGCATTGCTACGCTAAATACAATTTATAATTTTGACAATACCTATCCACTAGCGAAAAAGGACAACATTAATCAATTCGAAACGAGACCTTGATATTAAGTTAACCAACCATAGATAGGAGCTGGGTTGGGATTAAGAAACAAGATATTTCATCGTTGTGCTTACTTTAAATGGCTTAAAAGTTTTCGACTTCATTTATTAGATCTAATTGATGTTTACCATACAATACGACGCCAAAAAAGTATCTCGCAATTTCTAAAGCGTGACACTTTTCAAAATAACGGAATAAATATCAGGTCGTTTCAGAAACAGCCTAATTTTCACCAAGAAGACCGAAGCAAAGTTGAAACAAGTCGTGTAATATTTCAGAGGCTTACGGTATGGTCCGGTTGACGGGCGCTAATTCATCTGGGGTTGGCGTGCATAGATTTAATGACCTCCGTCCGTCCGCGTGACGTCAGTGTTGCGTCATCTCTGGACTCTGCTCACTCCACTTGTCTCTCACAGCCACCATGGCCGGTGGCAAGTCAAGTTTTTATACCCAGCCTCCCAGAAGTCTGGCAGCCTGGGACTCGGGCCGCCGTCACTCGCCTCAACAGCCCGCTTACACCGTCGTTTAGCTCCCCCTTCCCATCCCCCCACACCCCACCCCTTTCTTTATTTTACACCACGCAACTATTCTCCCCACAATGATGACTGTAAAAAACCTGTGGAGTAGGGAAGCGTAAAAACATGGCAATGTGGAGGGAAGGAGCATGCACAATGAAACATAGCAATGGGGAGAAGGAAGGAGGTAGACTACACAATATGGCATTTGGATAGAGGAAGGAAGGGGAAAGTAGAACATGGGGAGTAGGGGAGAGGTGGGAGGGGAACTGGAAAACATGGGAGTATGGGGAGGAAGGGGGAGCTGTGAAAAAATGGGAGAAAGGGGAGGAAAAGGAGTTTTGAAAATATGAAGGAGGGGAGGAAGAGGAGTTGTGAAAATAGGGAGGAAGAGAGAGTTGTGAAAGGGGAGGATGGAAAGGTTAAAAAATACATATGGTGTGTTGGAAGAAAGGTAAGGGGTTAAAAATCAGACCTGCATTAAAATATATAATAACTACCTTTAGTCTAAGTCCTACAATGGATATCCTACACGATATTGATTTCGCTAAAAACGATTCTGTGGGTATGTCTTTAAAGGTGTCGTCTCCTTGTGAATATTTAGTCTAACGACTCTAATGGTATCCATTTGTAAGGTTTGTCTTCCAAGTGAAGATTATACGGAAAATGTTGAGGAATTTAGAGTAATATTTGCTGACATTTTTCAATCACTTCGCTCTTATTCCCCGGAGATTATAAAATAAAACGCGAAACTGATAATACGCGATTATTAAGTTTAAATTGCGAATGCTGTGAAAAAAGTCGATTCCGATTCTTCTGTTCCTTCTGATAATGATACCGCTAGAATTTTCAATAATATCCTCTGGCTTTTTTTTTCCTTCTGCTTCTTTACTTTCTGTCTTCCACAACCTCTCTTCCTCTCCCAATTGGATCTCCTCCCACGCGTTTGAAGAACATAGCGCCCCAAATAGCACCCCGCCCGCAACAGTAAACATAAAGGCAGGCCGCGGGGATACTGGCGTAGCGGTTTACTTGCTTGCGTTGGACCCGCTCATTAGCTCGCTTGGAAGGCTTGTGTTTCATTCATCGGCCTCGGTCCGGCCGTGAAAATGGCGACGGGAATCTGGCGTAAAACTAATCATAATTCAACTGTTTTTGATCGGCCAGTTTGCAGGCGTAAATACTGGACGATCTGCCAATTTAGCGAATCCGGAAAATTAGTACGAACCTAATTTGTTCGACATTTCTCTTTTCTCGGTGACAATAGTAAAACCCAAAATGGTAGTAACTTTATGTAAACTTTACTATTTTCACCAATTATACCTCAGATTAATTTCATTTTTTAAAATCTCCAACAAAAATGTATTCCTTTATGAAATTTTATTTACTTATTAAAATTGGTTTCGAAAACATTTTTTTTCAATTGTATTTTATGGTTAACCGCCAATTAAGTTGATAATAAACTAAAATCTATGAATAGCTATGAAAATTTGGTTGTCTTTCTTCTATCTGAATGCTATTAACTTATTTTTTTTAACTTTAAAAATCCATTGTAAATTGTTTATCCATACTATTATTTCTTATATTTTTCAAATTTAGATTTCACACATGGCTAGAAAATTTTGGACATATGGCAATTTAATACAATTACTATTGCCAATAACATAAATTAATGGAAGATCACACACCTAAACTGGTCCAATGCCCCATCTAAACTGAAGCAGAGATTGCCAAACTATGGCTTGAGGGCCGGATACGTCCAGAAACGTCAGTCCATCATGCTCACTAACTTTCTTGGTTAAAGTCTATTGGAAAAGGGCATCGCAATACTTAATATTATGTTAAGGTTTCAATGATTTTTTATTTTACAACTTAGTGCATAAGATGTAAGAATGAGGTAAATCATTTAGTAACGGCAACTTCGACAAAGAGTGGAAGCCGCAAACTATGCGTGCCCTATGAAAGATGAAGAGTTCGGGGGTAAAAGCCTTTCGACTAGCTCATTTGTGCGGAGAAAAACGTGTTACTGATTTGCGAGAGAGCCTGGAATTTTTAATGGTTATCTTTTGGGGACGAGTCAGTACTTGACAAATTCTTGTGTTCATTTGTCTTGTCTATTTGAATTTCATACAATGGAAGTTGACATCTGTTTCTGTCGAGCATGGGGCTACAACTGAAAAATAAATGTAAATTCTTATATAATCTTCAACCCTATATAGGAAATAAAATCATATAATCAATCAAAAAGCTACAAATTTTTACTGTTGATGGAGGAACAACATTGCTAGGACGAAGAAGGGTCTGGTGGGGAGTTTATAGTGCAGAATTATACCATTTGAAAACTACGGCCGCAAGATTCATAAACTCAAGCATCATGCATCAGTCAACCACTCTGTCGTAAAGTCCCTTACATTTCTTGTTTACTGAAAACAGTCAATTTTTTTTAGCTTATAATTACATTCCTTCATACATGCACTCAAACACAATTATTTCTGGACTTTCTTTACAAATCGATTCTGTGTTCCTGCATTAGCAAACAGTAGTAAGAAGACTCAGTTGAGGCATAATCCAGTCAGCCTCGATTTTAAGGAAAAAACATTTTGTGATTAGGGTACATTTTTAGAGAGAATTTTTAGATCTACGGGGTTGAGAATAATAAATAAAAAAACTATTCCAGAATCTCTTTGATTGAAACTTGATGAGGTACCATGCAGTTGATATACATTTGGAGTTCAGTGATTTGAAAGCAATCGAATTTTTAAATCCTTTACACTAACTTCACCGCCGTCTCTGTCTGTCGTTCGTCGTCGGGCGGGTGGAAAAACAAAAGTACAAAATGACCCACTTCCCGTAATGCCATCGAGCTGACATTTTGCACACGGACCCGTGTCACCTAACAATGCATCGTATCAAAATTTCAGATTGATCGAACGTACCGTAATTAAGTTAATGCATTTTTAGTTTATCTATATAAAACTATATGTAGAAGTCGCTATTGTTTACATTTTACAATCCATGTCCACACACACTCCCCCCTTCCCCAAGTTTTAAAGCCAGGGGAGATAATTTCGGTTTCAGTCTGTAAATGTTTGTCGCGTTTGAACATAATCAATACTTTTAGTTATGTCTCATATATAAGGGATTTATAGTCAAAAACTTTGTTTTTACGGGGTTGTTTTATTTAAATCCCTTATATTAACTTCGAAATCTTGTCGTCATCTCTGTCGTGATCTCTTCGTACGTCGGGCGGAAAAAGAAAGGCAAAAATGACCCACTTCCCGTGATGCCATCCAGCTGAAATTTGGCACATGGACTTGTGTTACCTAACAATGCATCGTATCAAAATTTCAGATCGATTGAACGTAACGTAATTAAATTAATGCATTTAATGTTTATCTATATAAAACTATATGTAGCAGTCGCTATTGTTTACATTTTACGGGTCACTTGACTTCACGCCAGCAAGCGGTGAACACATCTCGTGTTTTAACCAGGTGAAATTTACTCAGTTTCAGGCTGTAAATGTTTGACGCGTTGGAACATAATCAATACTTTAAGTTCTGTCTCATATATAAGGGATTTATAGTCAAAAACTTTGTTTTTACGGGGTTGTTTTTATTTTTAAAATCTTGTTTAATTTTACCGCTGCTTACTTGATGTTGAGGTTTCAAAACTGGAGAAATGTGACGATGTTATGTATGTGATTGGTGTTTGAAACAGTTGATGACATTGAGACACCATATTGAAATATGTGATGTCAACACATCGAACTTTGTTGACTGATGAACCGTAGAGAGCAGCTCTCTTGATTAAATGCATCAATTTCAAACCAAGTTTTTATAATATAGTGAAACCAAATGTCACTTAACATTTTTTTCCTGCCTAATTTCTGAAGTTTGAATATGAGTACACTTGTAACAATCATTTCATTACGGTCACTTTTTTTTTAATTCTTTTTAGGCAAAGAAATATCTTTGTTTGCCTTTTTTTAAAAAAAAATATTTTTTTTTATTTAAATTAAAATATATAATTTTTAATTATTATTTTTTTAGTGTTCATTACACGCCACTCACTCATAATTGACACGTAATGCTAAACAAAGTTTTTCGTCTTTTAACCCAAGAACTTTCGTTTTGATTCAAGTATTTATGGAATAGATTTATCACGCTAGCCTTTTGTCCGCTTTCTTTTTTTTTCTAATTTGACTGACCTCCTTTCAAAAGTCGACAAGTCACTAATATTTGAAACATTTTGAGAGTAACGATCGATTGTTTATATATGAATTGTAATATTTTGATGACCACACCTCTTGATGACCTATGGTGTATTGATTCACTTCCGTTAATCCACTCAATACACATTATTTATCCAATGTAACATGTTAAAAAAACTAAGAAAATATATGTTATTTAAACAGGGTATATAAAGGCCTGATAAGACGTCACAACGTTCTGTGATATCTTGTCAGGCCTATATATAGATATATACCTTACTCAAATAACAGTTATTTTTTTCATCTAAAAGCCTGATTGCAAAATTCTGACCTATACTTAGTCCGTAATAAATAGAATTTAAAAAAATATTTTTAAACCACGTTTTTATAAGCGGACTAAAAAGAAGAAAATAATTTAAAACTTATAAGTTCAAGTATTAATTTAATATGACTAAAAACGTGTGGCGGGCGCTTTGGGGTTTAACATATGCAGTTCATTCATTCTCCCACTTATAGATCTCTCTTTTGCCTTCTAAATTATAAGTACTTAATTTTTATACCAAACACCCACCCCAGTCATATTAAATCGAAGTACTTGAACTTACAAGTTTTAAATTATTTTCTTCTTTTTACCACGTTTTTATTAACTTGCTTTCGTTCCTGTGTGTCTGTCCACAATTTTTAAAAAATCTACAACGTAAAATTAAACCACTTCTGATGGTCCTAGAGATCTCAAAATTTTACCACAAATAGATCTTGGATGACAATGCATCGTATTAAAATTTCAGATCGCTCGAATGTACCGTTATTAAATTATTGAACTTTTTAGTTTATCTATATTTTATAATATACTTGCTTTCGTGTCTGTCTGTCCGCATTTTTTCAAATTTACCAACTTAAAATTAAACCACTTCTGATGGTCCTAGAGTGCTCAAACTTTTACCACAGATAGATATTGGATGACAATACATCAGTGGCGTCACTAGGGGGGGGGCGGGGGGGCGGGGGGGGCGGGCCGCCCCGGGTGACACCCATCAGGGGGTGACACCCGAGCCTAAAATTTTACTGTGTACGATTTTATGTCAGAAAAAAAAGATGACAAATTTTTTAATCTAGAAAGAAATTAAGAAATACAATGAAATACGTTAAACGCGAAAGCTCTTATTAAAAAAATGTCAGTTAACTTGCAATAATAAAACAGTCCCAACACACAAACAACATTAAAACAAATTAGGAAAAAAGAAAAGAAACATTCGCAGCGGAGATATCTTTAAAAAACGGCTGGAATGAAAGAGGCAGTATGTTATGTTTTAAAAGATATAAAGCCATTTGGGCTTGGACACACCGACAGCATGGACGAATCCCACCTCACAACTCCCTCCACCACAGTGGGGTGGGGGATACGATTTTTATCAAAAACAAAAACATGATTAAACACCAAAAGATGGGTTTTCTTTGTTATATATATATTTATTAAAGACGTGAAAGCATAGATATGCATGTTTATATACAGGTAGTCCTCCGGTTACGACGGTCTCATCCCGACTTACGTTGTTTCGTGGTTACGAACGCGCCCCCATAAAGAATAATATTACGCGTTATTCCGTATTTTAAAATATTTTTTAAATATTTTTTTCATGAGGTAACGAATTGTTTTCTCTAATTGAAATAACAAAAATTATTGAAAAATATGTATGATTATTATTTCAACCTACAACTTTCGTTTGCGAATTTTTCAAATGGCGAAGTTTTCAATCAAGTCAATAAAGCTGAGTAAGCTTACAAGTTCCTTTTCAATGCTCATTAGAGAAGAGAGAGCATATTCAGTCTTTTTTTCCCATGCAAATTCAAACTCATTATATATTCTTTTCAACTTTGAAAAGGATCGCTCTCAGCTGCAGTTTGATGTCATCATTGAAAGATAGATGTGAAGTGCGATATGTACATTTGTAAAGGACTGTGTGAAATATAGCTCATTCAAAATCAGCAAAAATTTTAGCTCTGTGCACGTTTTTTGAGTTTCGCTTTGTGCTACTTCCTTTTCCTTAGCCTGAGCCTGGTGCTGGACAATAACTTTTTTAAGAGTTCTGAAAATTGGACTAATTCTGAAGGTAAGCAGTCTTCGATATCACTTGAATGTTCTTCCATTAACTTGGCTGCTGCCCATCGGGTGGCGAAATTGCTGAGCTCAGTTAAGTCTGTAAGAAAGCCAAATTTCTCATCGATGTCTTTATATGCGCCTTACCGATGTTGTAGGGCTTAAGAAAGTTTGTCAATGATGACCAGAAATACCTCAATCTTGAATTTTTGTCTCGAGGAGAGTACTGTTTTGTTGATGTCCCTTTATCAAACTGACGCTTTGTTTTTTTGTTTGATAGTATTGAAGATTGTTTACACTGTTTTTACGACGGACTTTTCCTTTCCTTTGTCTTCATAGGAATCAAATTAAGAATGCTATCTTTTAACAAACTTAATGAGATACTTCCTTTCTAAAATTGTTTCCCAAATTCCAAGTAAAATAGCGACTTCCAGTTGTTCAATTTCCTTTAGAAATCCGTCTTCTTCAAGTCGAAAGTCACGTGGCTGATTTTCATTTGTTGCTAATTCTTACAGTGCTGCGATATTCTCATGGTATGAGTTATTAATAGTCCTTACAGCATCATGTCAGGCTGACCATCTTGTGTCAGACAAGGCTTTGTTAGTATGTATCAATTTCATATGTTTTTGAAGTACCTGTCAACGATGAGTAGATGCAACAAGCCGGGTATAAAGATTTTGCAGAAGACAAAAAAGTCTGACCGCAGCAGGACAACATGCTGCTCTTTTCCCAACCAAATTAAAGGAATGAGCTGTGCACGGCACATAATGAGCTACAATGAACTTCTCATGAAGAATAGCCTGGTTTCCGTTATACTTCCTACTCATTTGCAGCATTGCCGTATGACTGTCCAATGCATTTTCAGGGATTCGTACAAACATAATAGCCTGCATCTTTATTATACACTATAATTAATAATAAGTTTGGGGTCCTTAACTTATTGGGGGCTTTAGCCCATTCAGCACCCCCCTTTTAATCCGCCATAGGGGGAGTGTCACGCATCTGTGACGATGTGGTACGAGGAGGGGGGTGTTTGAGAAATGTGACGTCACATCAAAACCTTCTCTCGCCAACTTATCGACCCTGTCTGAATGAGGCTCGCCACTGTGCCCAGTGATATACTGAAGGACTACTTTTCCGCCTCGTGCAAGGATTTCACCTACTGTTTCCAAAATGACACTGACCGTTTTCGTCTCCAGAGAGGATCGACCCACAGTCTCGAGCGAAAACCGTGAATCGGTGAAGACTACGACGGTCGGGAAAACCTTTCTTCTTGCTAGACGTCGGCGCACTTCTTTCAAACCCTTGCTCTTTGTTTCACCAATTCTATCAGACTCTTGTCCCAGTAAGGTCTGAACTTCTGTTTCCCGTTAGTCCTTGGGATCGTTCGCCTCGCAACCCCAAGGATTGTGTCAATAAACTGCCCATAGGTGGCATCCATGTTGTCTCCTGCAACATCCAGCAGAGCGAGCTTGGTCTCGCTCTCGGCCTCGTACTTTCGCCAATCGGCCTTACGGAATTGCCAATGCCTTCTTTCAAATCGAGGTTTGCCTGCACCAAGCACAAATTCGATCAGGATTGGTAGATGATCGCTACCTACTTCCTTTAAGACTTCCAGTCTATGCTTCGACTCTAGGTCAGCGGATATAAGCGTTAGATCTGGGCGGGACTCCGTGCTGTGCCCCGTGTGCAGTACTGTCGGTTCACTGTCTGCGTTTTGCAGCCTGATGAGATTCGTATTAATACAGACATCATCTATGTAGCGGCCTGATGCGTTCCGTTCGGCATAGCCCCAGTCAGGAGACTGTGGATTAGAGTCTCCTGCTATTATCGTTCTTCCAAAAATGACATCGTCCCCAACTGGAAGTGCGATTGGATTTCTGGGCGTATTATAGACGTTCGTGATTGTAAAGCCAACGTCGCCTTTGAAAACTCTCACGGTGAGAGTATCAGTGTTGCTGTAACACTTAACTTCGAGCAGCTCCATTGTTAAATCATTCCGGACCGCTGTGGCAAGACCTCGACATCGCCGGTCACACTTGCAATGGTATAGCGAGTAACCAGTGATATGGAACGGCTTCCCCTTAAGGAGCGTTTCTTGGAACAGTGCTACATCCACTTTCCGTTCGTGGAGTATTTTCGTTACTTCGTGTGCCTTTTATTGATTATGTTCAAACGCGACAAACATTTTCAGACTGAAACCGACTGATCTCCCTGGCTGTAAAAAACGATGTGGTCACGGATAGCTGGCGTGAACTCAAGCAAGGGACACGTGATTGCAAACAACAACAGACGCTAGATTTACTTATGTAGAGATAAAATAAAAATGCATTAATTTTATTACGGTACATTCAATGGATCTGAAATTTTGATACGATGCATTGTTAGGTGACACGAGTCTATGTGCAAACTTCCAGCTCGATAGCATCACGGGAAGTATGTCATTTTTTTTACTTTTGTTTTTTCGCCCACCCGCCCGCAACCGACCGACAGGGAGAGATGACGACAAGATTTCAAAGTTAATATAAGGGATTTAATATTTTTAAAAAATTTAGTTCTCCTTGCTGAAGAAAAAAACAATTTGCCTTTCAGCTTTAAACTCGTCTGAAATTCTTATATTAAAAACAATAATAAATGTAAAAATATTTCGTTCCAAGAACTTTCTTTATTTTATTCTATTCTCAGCAACCTTGCTCTGGGTTAGCGCCCACCCAGTTAAACATGTAATTATAATTCAAAGCAAATGGAAACCAAATATTGTCTGTCTTTGAGAATGTACGGTTCTTTAAAAAATGTATGAACTTGCGGTTTTGAGGGGAAAACATATTTTATAAAAGAATTAATTGAACCGTTCATAAATATATTATTTTTAAAAAACAAAGGAAAAAAAATTTAACATTTAAATTGATTCTGGGCGAAAGAAAATTATACACGGCCTCCTCTCTTTCACTATGAAATATAAAATGATTACAGTTACTTGTTTACTGAACACGAAATGAGCAATATAATTTCTTGATAGGTTGGGAGAAAGTGTGTTGGCTATATAAACTTCTTATTTTAAATATCCCTCACACGCCTTTTGGTGAGTTTTCTTCAAATTTGTTTAGGTAAAATTCAAGCACATTTTCTTTTAGGATACCCCATCAATTTTCTGTATGGAATATAAAGAGATAAGTATCAAATTATTTATAAATTACCATCCACTTACAAATTATGAAATTAATGTGTGATTGCTTGACAAAAATGGCTCAAAGTTTCTGTTCACTTCAATATTTCAGCTTTAAAAACATGTGTAATTATAGACAATGCCATTGAAATCTATATTAACAATGAATTACACGGTAACGTCAACAGTTAATGTTGCACTAAATGTTATATTTCACCGAATGACGCAAACGTTATGATAGAGTTGGATAAAAGAATTTGGTGAATAGAAATGGGTGATAGAGTTGGGTGATAGATATGGGGGATCGTGATAGATTTGAATGAGGAGTTTGAAAGCTATTTATTCTGTGCGAGAAAGTAGCAATCGAGGTTTGTCTCCTTTTTTCTGCTCCATCCATCTTTTATTGATGTAGACTGTAGAGACTGTAGACCCTTGACTCAATGACAATACCTTGAACTGGAAGACATTATTTCAAATTAGCCCTTTCATTTTAGTGCACTTTCTATATGTAAATAAAAGCGTGTCCTTTTTTTAAAAAAATTTTTTTACATTATTTTATTTCTGCTCCATCCATCTGTTATTGATGTAGACTGTAGAGACTGTAGACCCTTGACTCAATGACAATACCTTGAACTGGAAGACATTATTTCAAATTAGCCCTTTCATTTTAGTGCACTTTCTATATGTAAATAAAAGCGTGTCCTTTTTTTAAAAAAATTTTTTTACATTATTTTATTTCTGCTCCATCCATCTGTTATTGATGTAGACTGTAGAGACTGTAGACCCTTCACTCAATGACAATACCTTGAACTGGAAGACATTATTTCAAATTAGCCCCAAGTCTACTCACTTGGATTGAGAATAGTAAATGACAAGCCGTCAAGGGGGATAATTGCGAGGTTCTAAGGATATAGCTTCTTTATCTTTCAGAGACTTAGAAGTTCACTACAGTAGACATTATTCTATGACGGCGCAAAAATGTTTTAAAAAATAGTTTAAAACAAAAAACAAAACAAAAAACACTTTAATTGTGAAATGAAAAGATTATAGCCGATCTCTTAAAAATGTCATTTTTCTGCGACCTTGAAGCCCAGAATTTGAGTGCTCGTCACCCGTCAAGACGTAGTCACGTGACAGAATAATATATCTATGCAGTATGACATCTTCATTATATCGTCTTGTTGGATCGTAGGGACTGATATCATTGTTTGATTTTCTGGGACTTCACGGGAAGATAATAGGAGTTTTAAAATGCTAGCGTTTTCTTGTTTGTTTTTTTCTTTCTGACACAAACAAAAAATTAAAAACAATTCTTATGATAATGATGACGATGATGGCTCTCTTCAATAACGCGGACACTATCCATGATATCCCAGCTTGCTCTTTGCGCTCTGGTGTTAATTATTTTTTTTTAATTTAAACGTTTCAAATAAATATCATTCACTGTCGGTCTTAGAAAACGGTGTAAATTTTTACACTTTAATTCTTCATACACATATTTTAAGTTTCTCCCTGAAATTGACCTTAGCGTGTCCGTGTATCAATATGTTCATGAACACATCATACAATGTATCAACATGTTCATGAACACATCATACAATGTATCAACATGTTCATGAACACATCATACAATGCGCTAAAGAGTTTCGGTAGCTATAAAATCACCACCAGAAAACCAATGTTTATTTGTATTCTACAACAATTTTTTTAACTTATTATATAAAGCCCTGCGTTATTATATTCCTATACATCTTTAATTTTAGTTACGAGTCAAAAGCCGTCTGTGTAAAGAGTTTGAAAGCAGACAAACGGTGCATGTTGGACACAAAGAATCTCCAGCAACGGCCAGGCCGTCTTTGGATCCATCTCAGCTCAGTTTGACTGAGGTTATCGATTCCTATAATTAAAAAAATTAGAAATGCCGTCGACTATTATCTCTGAAATAGAGCCAAACTGTTATCGGTGGCTGTTATCAACAGTGGTACAGGACGATTCCAAAAATAACTCACAGTGGTACAATACAGGGGCGAATCAAGATTCCATGGGGCCCCTGACTGCAATTCCACCTGGGGCCCGGTCCAGCCACCTTTATTATACAATATAATAAATTTGTGGCCCTTAAATCATTGGGGGGCCCTGGCCTTAGTCCCATGAGCACCCCCCTTATTCCGCCATAGGTACAATACGATAACTACAATATCCTGTGGTGGTATACAAGGCGATGTATAAAATAACCGGTGGTGGTACAATACTATAGCTACAAAAACCTGCGTTGGTACAATACTATAGCTACAAAAACCTGCGTTGGTACAATACTATAGCTACAAAAACCTGCGGGGGTACAATTTTATAGCTACAAAAACTTGCTGTGGTACAATACTATAGCTATAAAAACCTGCGGTGGTACAATACTATAGCTACAAAAACCTGCGGTGGTACAAGACGAAACCTATGTACATAAACTTGGAAACAGAGGCGGCCTTTGAGGGTGGCAGCTGGGGCAATAGCCCCTGGCCCCGCGCTTAGGGGGGCCCCGCGTTTCAGACTTGAGACAATATTTTAGTAACAAAAGAGCCGACAGATATTGCGCTACTGAGTTTGCGCAATAATCGCTCTAATCTAGGGAGGCCCCGCAGGGTCATTGTTGCACCAGGCCTCGCGCGTACCTAGCGCCGCCTCTGCTGGTAACCTACAGTAACCTTCAGCTAAATTTCCTTGATTTTAACCCTCACTCCCCGCCTCGACTTTTACTACTTAAAAACAGACTTGATCATCGACCACGTCCATTCAAGTTTTTATACAAAAATCAAACGTTCGAGAGGGAAAAAAGAAATACGTTTGCTGAAGCGAAGTTGGGGAGCTCATGTGATCATCAGAAATAAAGTTGTCAAGCAGATTTTTGTAATCATTAATTTTCAGAGCGTGTGAGACGCTATTTGCGGTTATATTTAGCTTTACATACAAAATAGATTTTAGGGGAGGGGGGCGTATTGGCGAAGTCGATGGAGGGTATAGGATATTTGTGGGTTATGTGCTACGGGGGGGGGGAGCTGAAGAGAATGTCTTGGGTTAAGGGGAGTAATATGGGTAAGGGAGAATGGGGTATGTGGTGGAAGGTGGGGTAAGTGAAAAGGGAAGGCCATTGAGGAACAAACTAAGGAAAGTGATGGGGGCATAAGATGGGACTTTTAAAGGAGGTTCGGTGTGAGAGATGGATGAGTGTGTTGGGTGAGAGAGTCGGATGAGAGTGTTGGATGGGAAAGTTGGATGAGAGATTTGGATTAGAGATTTGGATTAGAGTGTTGGGTGAGAGAGTTGGATGAGAGATTTGGATAAGAGTGTTGGGTGAGAGAGTTGGATGAGAGATTTGGATTAGAGTGTTGGGTGAGAGAGTTGGGTGAGAGATTTGGTCTGAGAAAGTGGGATGACAGAGTTATGTGATAAAGTTGGATGAGAGTGTTGGGTTAGAAAGTTGGATGTGAGAGTATGATCAGAAAGTTTTTAAAAAGTTTTTTGTGAGAGTGTTGGATGAAAGAGTTTAAGGAACGTTTAATGAGAGTGTTGGATGAGAGAGTAGGATGAATGACGTAGATGAGAGATGAAAATCTGAGAATTGGATGAGAGAGTTTTGGCAGAGAGTAGAGTTAGAAAGTTTTACATGTTTGAATACAATACACACAATTTATTGTGATCAGTTCCTGCAAGGTTGAATTCAAGCTTAGTTCGTCCGTCTGTAATGATGTAACCAGATATTTATTTTTTAACAACCCGTGTTTTCTTTCAAAGGTTTCTCCTTTTTTTGAAGTGCCTGGTGGCAATAGTTTGCATCCCTCCTACCCCACACCAACCCCACTCCCCTAAAAAAGCCCATCTGATTTATCATCCTGGACGATGTTTTAACGTGTGCTTGTATAATATCGGCTGTAATTCAAACGAGGAATGCATCTAAACTAGAGCAATAGCGAGAACCCGCGCTACCACAGAATTATTCCAACCACACAAAAGATTTTAATAATAATTTATTTTTATTTGCTTTCCTTTTTTTTTCTAAATCTGGCCGCCTTTGCTTCAGCACGTCCGACGTCAACTCTGCGACGCTCTGATAGAGTCAGAAGCCGTTTTCGGACCGCGGTCGAGTGATAAGGAAGGGACATAAATCCACTTTATCGTCTTGCGTCGATGCCAGCGGTGTTTCCCCCCTGTAACTGGCGGCGTGATTTCCACCAGAAGAGCGAGATTTGAAAGCCAACCACTTACGATTCCCTGGCCGCACATCCGCCGGTCATCTAATGAGTGCGTCACCGGTTTTAAATATAACGCTGGGTTTTCCCCGAAGTAATCCAAGGAAAACTTTTTGTCCTTTAAATATACCGTGGTGGGGGGAGGGGGTGACTCTTCTTTACCTCCCCTCCCTCCACGGCGAGATAAGGTTTAACACGTCCTTGTAGACTAGAATCACATTGCTACTAGGTCCAACAAGTTGCAGATCATAGGCCGGATTTTTCACCAAAGACACTTCCCACATATAGGCTTTGTCATAATTAACCGGAAATCTAATAATAGAAATATTTGGGCTAAATATATCTTTTTTTACGGACAGATGTCATAAACATTTTATAAAAGATACGAGTCAATATGTAAATGTATGTATATTGAGAAGGGTGTATCTTATCAGCTACTAGAAATGTACCCGCGCTAATGCAGCGGGAGTGTACTACACTCAAAAGTTTTATTATGTAGTTGAAAATATGCCTATAATTATTTGTTAAGTAAGTATGTATATGCGACGATTTAAGTTGAGCCTTCTGGTTACAATGTAACCAAATTTTGTGCTGAGCTCACTCTTGAGAATACAACTTTCTGTTGGTCAGAAATATACATATGAAAAATGAAATTATCTCAGTCTAAGACAATTTTACGTAATATAAAGAGCTCTAAGAAACTAAACAAACAATGTAATATGGTATTAATTTAATTTAAAATCCTGCATACAAACATTTCTCTTAGTTATAGAGCCAACGTAGTAAAGGATTGCATTCGGAATAAAAATACATGTTGTCTTTAATTCGCTGATAGAACTTACAGGAAGAAAGTCTAATAAATCAATTTAAATAAATATAAAAAAAATCAAGACTATTTTGATAAATATTTTGTTCCCTTTTGTCCACTTCACCATAACAGTCCTATTTAACGATGGATACCCATTTCTAATATGTTGCTGTTTTAATAAGGGATGCAATTCTTTGATTATTTACGTTTTCCGATCAGAGATTATATTTTGTAAACTATATCATTAACCCTATTTTTTTCTATCCCCACCCCATTCTCTTCCAGTTTTTGTTTCTTGAAATTATGTATTTTATTTGCCAAGTATATTTAAGATTGATCTATTCGTTTCAAAACATATGTGAAACATAGATATACATTTCTAGAGAAAGAAAAAGATTTTTGTATCGTGGACAGAAAGCAGTAGACATATTGTGTTCAAATAAATTTAAAAATTCAAATGAGTCATCAGGTTCATGTGAACGATGTTTGGTCTAGATATATCTATCAGTCCAGGAGCCAATAATTAGATAGTATTAATTTAGCTAATATATTCAAACAACCAAGTCCTTCAAGACTGCACTTAAGACACATCTTTTCAAAATTTATTTTCAAAATTAATGAAACAACATTTCTTGTAAATGATTAACGTAGCTTATGCATAATGTACTGTAATTTTTGTGTTTGTTATGATATGAAAGTTAATTTAATACTTATAGGTATATTATTTCTTTCATGTAAAGCGCTGTGAGCCCAGTTCCTTACTGGGATACAGCGCTATATAAATAATCAATTTATTATTTTATTATTATTATTATAAGAGAAAGCGATTTTACTCAATTTTACGCTTAGTTCAGTCGTGCTTAATTTTATTAAGTAAAGTAGAAAGAATGAATCTGAAAAACTAAAAAGAGATCTTAGGCTTTTGTTAGTACAGAAAAGGGACCCTTAATTAAGTAAATCAAGAATTATATATATATATATATATATATATATATATATATATATATATATATATATATATATATATATATATACATTAAGGAATTATAAAAATCTATATAAACCTGAAAGACCATTTGATTAGATTGTATTTATTTTTATAATTTGTTATATATATATATATATATATATATATATATATATATATATATATATCAGAGATTGTTTAAAAATATATATATTTTAAGCAAATATTTAACTTCTAATTTTCTTTACACATGATTTTATTTTACTTAGAGTCTTAGAGAATTGCTTTCCTCATAATTTCACTCACTATTTTAATGGTGCTAAAAACAATTTAACAGAATTTTTTTTACACATTTGACGACAACCACCGTCAGGTAAAAGACTTACACATTTATCTCCCCACATCGTTAAACTATTTAAAGTAATGAAATAATAGTCACACCAGCTATAACATAGGGAACCTACGCTCTCCCTTCTCAAAAAAGGCAACAGCTACTTATCTCAAAGCGCCAATAAACTAAATGATAAATGTTCTAAATGTTATGTAATTTCCAAAAGAAGTCAAAGAAACTAACACAGTCTTATTTAAAAGCGTACAATAAAATCAGCGCAACGTTTTTATACAATACAAAATATTTAATTTAAAGTATAGTAATAAAATGATGCCCCACTTATTTTGAATGTCCCTCTAGGTAGTTTAATATGGAAATTACATTTGATTTGTTTATCTTTGTCTAACGATATATACATTTACGAATAACAGGCCAAAAAGGATTATTTTTAAATGAGGCTGCAATTTTTTGTTGGATCGGGTTTCCCCATAATGCATTATCAATATACATAATTCCCGTTGTCTGTATGTATGTATGTATGTATGGAATAATTCTGTTAGGTGGCGCTGCGATCAATTTTTTTCAATAGTGCGTACCAAATTACTGCACCAAAAATAACACTTTTCGAACGTTCCGCATAAAATTGTTCAATATGATAATAAATGAGTCAAATAAAAATAAATGAAAGCTCTGTATTACGTTATGTTTTAATCCGATGTGTATTTATTTTGAAAACTTCCGTCATTTTTGACGGGTGATACACCGCGGGTCTCTCCAGAGTTCCTTCTTTTTCATTCACTCACAGTCGTTTGCCCAAACCCACCCCATTTTGACAACTATGTCTTTCAGGAAGTCTTCACCCGTCGCTAAATCATTAGCGGCGTATGCTACGCCGCGGGTAAGCTAGTATTTAAATAATTATACTCCATCCTACCACTAAGTAATTGTTTCTAGATAATGAAGGTATTATAAGCCGCATTTGGCAACGTATGATAGTTCCCTTTCATAAGGGAAATAGCTACTTATCCCATAGGGCCAATAAACTAAAATATAAATGTTATAAATGAAATGTACTTTCGAAAAGACTTCAAAGAAACAAAAGCAGTCGTATTAAAATGGATTCATGAAAATCTGTGCACCGTATTTAGACAATAAGAGGTCTTGTAATAAAGTATTGCTAAAAAAAACACACACACACAAAACACTCTATATTTTAAACGTCTTTGTAGATATTTTAAAATGAAAATGATGTTTACATTTTTATATATTTGTCTCTAAACTAAACACATATTCTGTAGGCCTGAGACTAATCTCTTAAGGCCTTGGCTAGAACCTGGGCAATCTGCTCCATCTGCTGAGCATTGCCATACAACATTGTCTTTACATGGGACTCTCCCGCCTCCCTCACCCCCCGGCTATATCAAGCGCCGGGCAAGACGTCACCAGGTGTACGACTGTCTCAGGGGCTTGGCTGCAATGACGGCAGTTCGAGTCCCTGTTGTGGTCTAGCCTGTGAAAGTAAGAGTTGGTTGGGCAATGTTCTGTTCTCATCTGAGTCACCAAACCCTGGTGTTTGCGACTCAGGTTCCACCACTGGTCTGAACGGCTTGGCCTGGGCATGTTAGCGAATACCCCTCTGGCTGTCGTGTTGTCAGCCCACTCCTGGTACCACTTACTCCGAAAGTGGTCCTTTAGCCAGGTTTTAGCCCCGAGATAAGTGACTGGGGTCTCTGGTTGGGGCAGTGCTGCACCTGCTTTGGCCAGGGAGTCTGCTTTTTCGTTGCCATTAACATTCACGTGGCTCGGGATCCACTGCACTGTTACCTTACCTCCAAGTCTTTCCAGTCTACCCACGTCTTCCAAGATGGCGTCAACCAAGTGGGTACTACGCTTCTCACTAGCCAGGACTTCGAGGGCTGATCTCGAGTCACAAAACAGTACCGTGTCGAAACCAAAAATTTCCGACCCCTGCAGTGTCCGGTGCACACTTTCCAGGGCCCTGTGTATAGCCTCAAGCTCCGCATCGTAGTTCGATGCCATAGTCCCACAGGGACCTAGAAGTTCTTCTTTTGGTGGCCCTCCTATTGGGTATAAGATGAGCGCACCGTATCCTGCAATTCCTTCACTCGAACTGGCAGACCCATCCGTGAACACTTTCACTTGGGTTCCCGAAAACCCTTCTATCGTCTCAAGGGCAGCCGCTTTCTGTACATGTTCAGGGCTGCGTTTCGTCACCGCCGTGTCAGTCAAAGACAAACGTATTTCGGGGCGCGTGCATTCCGCATAGGGCGGTTTGAGTGGGACACTTATAATTTGTCTTCTATTTCGTGGGGGTTTGACGTTCCTATCAAGTTCCGTTACTTGATGCATAAATATATTTGTCTATGTATTATACGATATAAATTTACCGCTTTTATGCAATTGGTATAATTTAAAAAAGGAATGCATATCTGTTTTTGATCCCGTTTCCCATAAGGCATCAAATTTTGTAAATTATATTCCAACATCCACACCCTATTTTGTTTATGAAAACTAATTGCATAAAAAATAAATAAATAAATAACATCCGTCTGAGATGTTCAATTCACAACGCAAATTAAATACGGAATTTTAGGTTCACTTGTGTTAAGTTGAATACACTTTCTTAATAAGTCCGGTAGCTAAAGTTTAAATTGTTAAGTTGTTAAGCTCATGTAAACATAAAATGACAACATTGGTCCTAGGCCTTTATACGCATGTCAAGATCATTGATGCTTAACTTTAATAAGTAAGTTGATAGGAATGAGCAAGTAAAATTTAATTTGGAGAAATCTTGATTAGTGATTTAGGGATAAGGCATTTATTGGTATGGAAAAATTGTAATTTATTAGTTATCGTTAAAAGAAAAATTATGGAAGATGTATCCAACATTATTTAAACATTAAACAACATCGGCTTAATACAACCACATGAGTAGTATTAAATTGTATTGTATATATACAGATAAATATATTTAAAAAAATTAAAACTATAATAGCAATTTTTTTTAAAACACACATTAAAAAAAAACGTGTGAGTGCTATACTGTGGAAAGCGATGCCCAAGTCAAATAAACTTACACTTAAAGTACACTTGGGCCATCACTTTCCACATAAAATTAACTCACTAATTATAAAATTTGTTTTTTTTTAAAAATAAATTTTGAGTTATTATTAACAACATAACACAATTGTCAATTTCATCACCTCATGTTACAAATTAAATACCCTACATAGTGTGACAAATGTAATGAAATAGTTTGAACCCATCTATAATATAAAGAAAGTATTCGTATAAAAGGTCACTGCTTTGTAGCGCAAGGTCAAACCAAATATGAATGTTATTATAATAAAATTACACAGCTCAATTTAAGATGCGTACACGAAAATGTGCCCACCGTAATTTGAAAATAAAAGATTTTTGAAAGCGCACAGCTCAAAATAAAGAATTGGAAAAGAAGACCGCACCAAAATGAACTTGCTTTGAATGTCCACATGAAGCTGTTCAATATGGAACTGAAATTTAATACTTCTCTCTTTGTCTCTATATTTTCTGAGTTTATATTTTAAGGCTTTCGGGCAAAAGGGACAATTACAAAAACTATACTACAACCATCTTCAGGTTAAATGTAACCATCCTGCCAAATTTCGGCACCCTAGGTCCACCGGTGTAGAATTCCATTGGTAACAATGTACAGGAACAAAAATTAGGTTATTTGCTGATGATTGTATAATCTATAGAACAATTAAATCAGAACAAGATAGCAAAATTTTACAAAAAGACTTAGATGAATTGATAAAATGGGAAACTAACTGGAGTATGTCTTTCCACCCAGAAAAGTGTCAACTGTTAAGAGTAACAAAGGAAAAGAAACAAATAAATTCAAAATATTACATTCATGGAAAAGAACTGACCCAAACTAAAGATGCAAAATACTTAGGAGTCTTAATAAATGAGAACTTATCATGGGATCCCCATGTCAATGAAGTTATTAAAAAATCAAACAAAACCTTAGGCTTTATAAAAAGAAACTTTAACAAATGTAATAGAGATATAAAACTAAAATGCTATCTCACTTTGGTGAGACCTGTACTAGAAAATGCATCTTCTGTATGGGACCCATCCACCAAAGAAAGCATTGATAAACTAGAACAAATTCAAAAAAGAGCTGCCAGATTCATTACTGGAGAATATTCAAAACTGACAAGAATAACACCATTAGTTAAATCATTAAACCTTGAAACACTAGAGGATAGGAGAACCAAGAGCAAAGTAGTAATCATACATAAAGCAATTAATTCTAATTTAGAAATACAACACAAAGATAACTTAATACAACCCTCAGATAGACATAAGGATAAAAACACCTTTCTTATTCCGTATGCAAGAACAAACATACACATTTTCGTTCTTCCCATCCGGAATTCGGGCGTGGAATGGGTTGCCTGAGGAATCCAGGAAAACCAACACTTTATCAACATTTAAATCTCTAATAAAAATGCAGGACTAAACACAAACAATAGATAAGCGTAGGACGCAATAATCTTCTGTATAGAAGGAGCGTCTGTTAACAGATAAGATAAGATAACAAACAAAAACACAAACAAACTCACAAACAAACTTTCATCTTTATATATTAGATTTGTCAATTCTTCGTTAATGTGAGACAACTTACTTGACTTGCAAAGGGAAAAACAGTTTCATAATTTTACTATGCTAACAATTTTGAGAACATAGTGATTCGACTGTATTCATGCTTCAAAACATTGTTCCGCTAAAATGTAATTTAAAAATTAAACATAACTCATTGAGTTGAGCTATGAAGTTTTCCGGATTTAGAAATGACAAAACACATTCTAGTTTATAAAAATAAATTGATAATTCATATAGCGCTGTACCCAGGGCCGGATTAAGCCATCTTTTGGGCCCAAGGCACAAACCCACATGGGTGCCCCATTCTGCCCCAATCCCCCACTGACCGCTGGTATGTTCAATATTAAGCAAACCAACTAACAAACAAAACATTTGGCGTCACAGGGGATTGCGGGAGGTGCGGACTGCACCGGGTGACACCAACGGGTAAAATTATGTATGCCCCGTTATTTGGCATTGGCATACTCGGAGGAGGTCTATGGGGTAAGTTGTGAGGGGGTGACACCATGACCTACCGAACTGGATGACACCCACACTAGTGACGCCGCTATTAACACATATGTTTGTACTAGTATCACTCAAATAAAACCTACGATAAGTTATTTCTGTATTAAAATTAATATTTAATTAATTTTGTAATAATATTAGACAAACATACTGTAACTTTTATAATAGTTGAGAAAGTCAGAGAAAGCAAACCTTTACATTTTAAAGTTCTTTATTCTAGATTTACATCTGGCAAAGTTCATCATCAACGTTAATTTTGCTCAAAATGTCTGTCTCAATCATCAACAAAGATAAGGAATCAAGCCTTTATTATTTTATTATCCATCTACTTAGCTTTTGTGTACGTTTTAACTGAGAAAAAGAGCGCTCATTTAAAACGTTCGTAAACATTAATGTTAAAAATATGCGCAAGTTCATTTCTACATTGGAAAAGCAAACTGGATGTTGTCTCTATTACTTTGTATAATTCTGCATGACTCAACGAGTTGTTTTCAGATTTTGATTCACGAAACGTGTGGCGAAAATATGAGTGTAAATTTTGTAGTTCAGTATATAAATTATTGTTCAGATCTTAAGGATAAGCGTTTATTAGTATTAATCATACACAGCACTGAGATGTTTGTGTTACATCGATCAAACAAGAAAATCTAACTCCTATATCATTATATACCTATCCTCATCTACCCATCTCTGTCTCAAGTTTGTCAACAATGGCGTAAAAAGCAGATATACGAAATGTGTCTCTGGCATTCAGAGATACATCAATGGCCACTGTCTTTCATGCAAGTGATCTGCTAGTGAAGAATATAAATCACCACACGTTTTCAAGTTCACGTGCTCATTTTGTAGAGCTTGGCTGAATCTGTGAAAATGTAACACTTCTTCCCAAAAGACAAGCGTGAGAGCAAATTCTAATTCTTGCATCTTCTTTGCAATTTTTGTCTGCTTCTCTTCTGGTGTCCCCCTTCTGTAACAGGTCTTATTGTAAACACTCTAACGCTTCTATAATCTGAGGATGAGTCTTAAGAATAGCTTTAGTTCCAACAGCATGTACTTTCCATTTGGTATCGGAAAGAGAGTTTACCAGCGTTCAATCCACAAACCATCCTTTCAGAATCTTCCATCTGTTGGTTGAAGCTGAGAAAAAAGAATAGATCAGTTTATGGAAGAAGTTTAGTGCTTCTAAACAAGAGTCAACGACCCTTCATCCTACCAGATTTAGTGAATGGGTAGCATGGGGTATATATATTATAGAAAACTACTTTCCTCTAGAATTTTGTTCTGCAAGCCCTTGTAATATCAAAACATATTGGCTGCGTTATCCGGGACTGACCTCTGCATTTCGCAAAATCAATATTGCAAACTTCACGTAAGTACTGCAACTCTTGCTTAGCCATACCTAATGGGCCACACATTTGTGGCGAGGGGGCAAATTTAAGATATGCATCACATCAAAACTCGTACGCTTATATAAAAGTTTCACTTAAAGTTTGATTGCTTAAAATTTAGTTAATGACATTAGAGTGAAGTCTTACACTTTACACTAAATACATGCTTAAACTTAAATTACAAAACAGTGATTTCGCATGGCAAAGCTCTGTGACGTCATATTGGAGGGGGTAGTCTAAGTTTTTGTGACGGAGGAGGGGTATAAAAACGTAAAAAATTGCTAATCAATAAGTAATTATGTATGAAATAATGTAATGTAAATATATATAGGCAAAGGCCCAATTAGCTAATTACAATAAGCTTAGGCTAAATAAGATTTGATTAACAAAGTATTGAAATATTATTTAGAGTTATAGATGAAGAATCGTGGCAAATTTCCATTTTATGTGTTTATGACCAAGGATGGGCAAAATATGTAATTAAATATTTTTTTTTAATCAACCCTCATCTATCTTATAAGTTGATTTTTAATTATTAGTTTTATGTCATAGATTTAGCCACAGTAGTGGACCGTAGTGGATAATATGTATATTTAAACAGTTAGTCTTTTCAATTTTGTTTTCACGGTAATAATTTATATTAACTTATAACTCATAAGTAAACATGAGTTGCAGTCATACTCATTCTACAGTCTACAGATTGAATATTTTGAATTGAAAGTTGCTTTTTATTTTATTATTTATTTTCATTCTTTTAATTTAATTTTAATACAAAAATATTATTTTTAAGCTTATTTAAATAAAATGCAGATCTACTCCGTAATAAATCGTATATTGTTGTTTTGACATGTTTTTTAAATAATGATTTGATGAAAATTGGTTAATCACGAGGAATTTAATTAATTAATAGCTCCTGGTAGTCAACATAAACAACTCTCCAGTAATGAACTTTGAACTTTAATTTGTAATAATTTACCATGTGACATGGATTTGGCGTAATAATACAAAAATAGTGCGTTTGTGGGGTGTGGGACAGTCAATCTTTAATAAATTCACATTGTCAATAACTGATGTGCATTACAATTTATTTGCCCGTAATCGCTGCACCACAAAGCACCGGTACAAATATATTTTATCAATTGCAATGTTCTTGAGAAAATTTAGGGGACAAGATAATTTCTTTTAAAAGATTTTGGAATTTAATTTACATTAACGAGAGAAATATTATATTTAACTTGTGCTACTAAAAACAAATTCTTTCTAGTAACTTCAAATAACGTTTCAAACAATTTAATTCAAATAAAAATACATTTTAAAAATGTAAATTTTTTAAAACTTCCGTAAAAAATTAAATTATAGCATTAAGAATATCTATATGTATCTTTAACTATTTTCACAATAGCAGTTTTTAAAACTTTTTATTAGTTTTTTGCAAGTGGCACGTCACTTGACTTCGATCCCTTTATGTAGGGATACAATAAAATGCAATGATGTGTGTACCTCTCGGTTAACACTAAATTTAGACAAATCAATTTTTTAATATTTTATTTCGATTTCTAATGTTTCATGAGATTAGTAACCTGAACGTAGAAAAAATAATCAACATAATTAACATTGACTTTGCCACTCACACAATCATAGAGACGATCATTGACTAATAATATCATTGATGAAAATGAGGCCTAACATTTGACACCTTTCATTCTGAAGCAACGTTTTTAGAAAACAACTCATAGTTCCAGCCCTTGACGATGAAGAATATGCATCTTCTGTATGGAACCCATCCACACACAAAAAAAAACATTGATAAACTAGAACAAATTCCAAAAAAAATCCAGATTCTTTACAGGAGAATATTCAAACTGAAAAGAATGAAACAATTTGTTAAATCATTAAACTTTGAAACACTGGAGGTTAGAGGAGCCACGGATAAAGTAGTAAAAATACATAAGGCAGTTAATTCTAATTTGGAAATACAACACAAGGATAACTTAATACAACCCTCAGATATAGATAAGGATAAAAATGCTTTTCGTATTCCGTTTGCAAGAACAAACACAAACAAATTCTCGTTCTTCCAGTCCGGAATTCGGGCCTGAATAAACAATGGAAAACCAACACTTTATTAACATTCAAAATTCTAATAAGAATGCAGGACTAGAATCAAACCACGGATAAGCGTAAGACTCATTAATCATCTGTATAGAAGGAGCGTCTGTAGCAGATAAGATAAGATAAGAACATAGGTGAAGTAAAGTAGTTACTGCCAACGACCATCAATCCCAGTGAAGACAAGTGAAAGACAAGTGATTACTCTTTTCAAATATGTTGGCTGACATGTATAGCTTATATGAATATAACTAACTGAATATATTCCAAATGTTCTAGGGCAGTGCTTCTCAAACGTTTTAGTATGGCGGACCGGCAGGAATTTTTTCCATTGCACCAGGGACCAGTGCAATATTTTCCCTGCACTGACAATTTTTTCGGTCCTTTTTTTAGAACATCTGCGGACCGGATGCGGATGGCCCAAGGACCGGCACCAGTCCGCGGACCACCACTTTGAGAATCACTGTTCTAGGGCTGTAAGACCATGAGTGGTGCTCATGTCCTACCACGTCTGTACAAGGGAAAATAGTGCCTTCAGACCTACACAAGTTTGAGAAGCACTAGTTTTAGATATAAATGCCAGAATGTTCGCTTTATATACATTGAGTATAATTATATGTATAGTTATGTCAGATTGATGTTCAAAATTTAAGTTTAACTTTAATATACACAAATTGTGCTAGGATGGACGCAATATATATGCAAGCACAAAATATTTATGATTACCGTTTTGTCAGATTTAAATGAATATACTATTAAAATAAAAATTGATGATTTTATTATCCCACGATGGACGCATAATATATTATATAAATTTGATGTTATATATATATTCAGAATTGATGTATTCCACTTAAAAATAAAATTTGATGTCCATGAGACGTGCTCTATAGCAATCAACGGGAACGATGCAGCTTTAAACATATTATTTTTCGCGAGGCTGCCGAGTGTGGAACATGATTTTTGTGCGCCCTGAAATTTCTTCGTTGAAACACAATCATGGCTGAGAAATAATAAAATTGGATTGCATTTTATTAATCTTACTTACAACTGTAATAAGTTTTTAGAGCTAGTATAAAGCTATAGAATCTAAATATTTTGAATGGACTTTCCGATAAGGATCTTAACGCATAGGCCCGTTTGGCTTTTGCCCGGGGCCCACGAGCATAGTGGCCACATGTGGAATATGTTTTATTTAAATATATTATGTATAATTTCTTTTTTAATCCTGCGGGGGAGGGGCCTAACACTATTTCTTTGCCCGGGGGCCCAAACTGGTGTAAAGGCGGCTCTGGTCTACAGTCTACAGTCTACAGTAATGTATTTAAAGAAATCAGGCATTGCAAAATGTGTTCATGTTTGACTCGGGACTTTATTAAGATTATTAATAGATTATTATTAATAATCTATTATTATCTTGGCCCGAAACCGGGTGACACCATCACAAGGGGTGACAGCAGAATGTAAAATTCTGTATGTTAGGCACTGAAGAAATTCTATGGGGGGTAAGTCGTGACGGGATGGGATGACACCCTAAGCTCCGACACCAACTCTAGTGACGCCTACTTAGGAGTCTTAATAAATGGGAAACTATCATGGAATCCCCATGTCAATGAAGTTATTAAAAAAATCAAACAAAACCTTAGGCTTTATAAAAAGGAACTTTAACAAATGTAATAGAGATATAAAACTAAAATGCTACCTCACTTTGGTGAGACCTGTACTAGAATATGCATCTTCTGTATGGGACCCATCCACCAAAGATAACATTGATAAACTAGAACAAATTCAAAAAAGAGCTGCCAGATTCATTACTGGAGAATATTCGAAACTGACAAGAATAACACCATTAGTTAAATCATTAAACCTTGAAACACTAGAGGATAGAAGAACAAAGAGCAAAGTAGTAATCATACATAAAGCTATTAATTCTAATTTAGAAGTACAACACAAAGATAACTTAATACAACCCTCAGATAGACATAAGGATAAAAACACCTTTCTTATTCCGTATGCAAGAACAAACACATACAAGTTTTCCTTCTTCCCGTCCGGAATTCGGGCGTGGAATGGGTTGCCTGAAGAATCCAGGAAAACCAACACTTTATCAACATTTAAATCTCTAATAAAAATGCAGGACTAAACACAAACCATAGATAAGCGTAGGACGCGATAATCTTCTGTATAGGAGGAGCGTCTGTAAACAGATAAGATAAGATAAGATAAGTGTATCGAGCATCGGTTCTTCTGTTTCTTGACAAATCACGTGACACATGCTTGATCAGGTGGACTTGACAAAGGAAACGGATAAACCTTGGATTGTTTTTATTTTATTTTTAATTTTATTATTTTTGTTTATCGAACAATTACAACATACTTAGGCAAGGTTGGACCATATTTTTGTTGTTTTTTCCCCCACCGAATTTTAATGCTTGCCCTGTTAAAATGGGTTAAAGAAAACAAAACAACAAATTGTTATAACTAAAGTCACCTTACCGCCTGAAGACTTTACATATAGATTCACTCACTTGATATTAATTTGATTTCCGAAAGAAAAGGAAAAAAACATCAATATTTAATTTCTCTGCATGAATCACTCTTAAACAATCTTAAACTTACTTTTATGATCTCAACGTAACATATTTTTTTTAACGGGAACTACATTTAAACAACAGAATGATATTTTTTTTAAAAACACACGTTATTTGTCACGGCAATTTTTTTTTAAACGCTTTTTACCCCGTTACAGCTTGGACAACAGGGAGTAGGGTTAATTAGAAGGGGCGGGCTTGGGTAGTAGAGAGTAGAGAATCTTTCATAAGATATAACATTCTAACAATTGCATTTGTTGCACAAAAATTCTTAACAACTTTTATTAGGTATACACAAATCAGTATTGTTTTAGAGCGTATTTTATTTAAACAGTTTTTATTTTTTTTTATTTTTTTTTATTATTTTTTTTTATTATTTTTTTTTAAATCAAAGTCTGAGCCCAAGGGACACAATCACATTCCTCAAAGGTTTTAGCATTATTTCCCCTGGCCTTACATCCAATGCACTACTGCAGAGGTTCCCAACCTTTTTGTACTCTAGAGCACATTCTAAAATATCGGTAGGATGGCGGGCACCACCTATTTTTAATCGACAAAATCCTTCCATAACTTCTCATTTTCCCATAACTAATTTTCTTATATTCATAATTTATTAATAAATATTAATAAAAAATGTTTCAAAATAAAATTATTATTTACATTGCATACATACAGAGAAATGTTTTTAAAAAACGTAAACCAAGTAAACAACAAACAAAACAACAACCCACAAATAAAAATAAAACATTTTATTAAAAAATATATCAATATGTCAATGTGACCTTTGGCATTGCATATCATTGGCCAGTGTGAGTTCATGTTTGAAAACAATGATTCGCATAAATATGTCGAGCCGAAAAAATGATTCAATTTTATGTGCCGCTTTTTTCAAAAATTTGAACTTTTAGCTGTCCAATGTATTCCAAAAGTCATCTGATATTAAGCATTTTAGCAAAATATCATTCTTAAGGTCCAAAATTTCTAGCTCTAGTTCTTCTTCTGTCTTACCTTGAACAAAATATGCAAATATACATTTATTTGGCAAGTAAAAGGATTGATACAGAAGGAAACAATTGCCTCGACAAGTGTAAACTACAAAAATCAAACTATTTTTGTTAACACTTGAAGATGCTTAATAAATAATGACCCGTTTAATTCATTGTTACCTAGCATTTTCTTCATATGTGGGAAATGCACGAGAGAATGTTTATGAAAAAAATTCTATCTCTGTCGAATAGTGGCGGGCACATATGAATCGTTCCGCGGACGCCATGGTGCCCGCGGGCATTCACTACTGCCAGGCAACATTTATCAGCATTATAATTTTTCCCACGCGTATTCGTCACTTGCAATAATTTTTTCAGGAAAGCATTAAGTTGCGATGCAAGTAAATAGCTTTTTATTATTTTTATTTATAACAGTCACATTATCAAAGACGTACGTAGCTTTATAGGGCAACATAGACATCCTGTAAAAAAAAATTCTAACGAAAAACCCACTTCATTTTTCTTATCTCAAGTCATCGCTTCTACACTAAACATTAAAAGTGAAACTGTTATAACAAATCTCACTTGACTAACAGTACTAGCACATGTGCACAACTAATCTACGGCTCCTGGCTTGGACCCCTGTGGGATCTAGAAATTGTGTAAGCGGTTACCTAGCAACTTATATTTTTTTAATATTTAAATTTACAATCATTTTTGAACGTCTGTCTTAAAAACGAATAGTGGATATGAAGGATACTAAGATTTTAAAAATTTGCAGTAGGCGATTAGAGGTGGGGTGAAGTCGGGGTCATTTACATCGCACTAAAGGGAAGTAAGAAGCAGTACTTCTACGGAAATATTTTTACCCGAGTTTTTTTCCCTTAAACAAAATTTGTATATTTTTTAGTTCTTAATAATTTTTTTAAAGATAATCAAATTGATCAAATCTCTTATTATAACTTCACAAAAAATTGAACAATAAAAATGGACTTAGCAGGCTTATTATTTTTTTTAATTGCTGCACTGGGGACAGTCTGGGTAGGGATAAGGAATTAATAAGGATAATTAGTGAAAATTAAGATAGGTGGGGCCTACGAAAGCACGGGGGCCAACTGCGGCCGCATAGGTTGCAGTGGCCTGAGACCGGCCCTGCCAGCTTGGACAGTGCCAGCGCTAAAAACAAGCTAAACTTGCATGGATAGTTGGCGCTAGAGAAGAAAGCCATCATCTATTCTAAGTGAAATAAAGCTGTAAGATTTTTGAAAGACACAAAACTTGACTTGTTATTAATTCCCCGATAACGATGCAATGCTTAAACGACAAAACACTAGAGAGAGTTGCGCACCTAGATTTCCTCTTTCTTATACTTAAACTAGGGGTTGTAGGGTGCCTATGGCGCCCACTGCGGTTGTAGGGTGCCTACGGTGCCCACTTTTTTCAAAAGACCAACTAACTTATCCTTGTTTGATAAATACTTAATATTAAACTTACTGAAATTTACACAAAGTATTTTATAATAGGGGTTGTAGGGAGCCTACGGCGCTCACTGCAGCTGTAGGGCGCCTTCGGCGCCTACCCTTTTCTTGTCAAATGCCAAAGTAACTTATCCTTGTTTGATAAATATTAAACTTGCTGAAATGAATGCAAAGTATTTTATAATTATAAATATTCAAATCCTATTTTTACATCGTTCCCTTTTCAAAAAATAAAATATAAGCTAAAACAATGATGTCATATAAAAAAAATTTTACAGCGCGTCTTTAATTTATAATTATTTTGCACACCTTTTTGGGCGCCTTCCGATGCACGTGACTTGGACTATTATATTGTATACTAGCTTGTGCCGCGGCGCCGTGGCGCCTGCCGCGCCCCCCTTTTTGTAAGGGCGCTCACCTTTTTCAAAAGCCCAACTAACTTGTCCTTGTATGATATAAATACGTAATATTAAAATTTCTTAAATGTACACAAAGTATTTTATAATAGTTTTTGTTTAATGTCAAAAGCCCAAGTAACTTATCCTTGTATGATAAATACGAAATATTCCTGAAATGTACACAAAGTATGTATATAATATATGTTGTGCTTCGGCGCCCACTTTTATTTAGGGCGCCTACGGCGCCCACTTTTTTCAAAAGCCCAACAAACTTGTCCTTGTATGATAGATGCGTAATATTAAACTACCTTAAATATACACAAAGTAATTTAAAATAGCACTTGGTCAAAAGCCCAAGAAACTTATCCTTGTATGATAAATACGAAATATTCCTGAAAATTAAACAAAGCATTTATATAATAATTTTTACAGTGCTAATCACCACACGATTTTCAAACTAATTTTAGAAAGCAGCGCACCAAATTACTGCACTAAAAAATAACTATTTGAGTCAATCAGCACTGCTTACAACGCAAAATTTAAAAAAGCAGAGTGATGTCCCTTAGCGTTAGGCTACATAATTGAGCGTAAATATATATATGACGGTTATTTTTAATGACAATTTCTGTCAGTCTATGTGTTTAATAAAAATAATAATAATAATAATCAAAATCGTTTCGACTGATCTTAGCTATCCGCAAACACCCTTCGTTCCGTTTATCCGTGTGGATAACTATGTGTCTATCTTTTTCTATATCCGACCATCCATCAAAGTGTACCTTGAAATCTTTATATCTATACTTTTTTAAATCCTTTATATTAACTCGTGGTGTCTGGTTGCTTGGTTGAACCCTTGATTGCTTGTCGGACGCCAAAACTTTGGATCAGTTTTAACCCACTTTCTCGTAAGCTGGCGAGCTGAAATTTAGCAGGCAGTTTGGTGGCGATGATAAAAAATATGTATCGAAATTTCAGATCGATCACATGTACCGTAATTGAATTACTGATTTTTTAGATTATTGTATTTATTCCTATGTATCATGTTATTTTTTTATATAGAGTGTAAGGGTGCGCATTATATTGAACAACCTTTCTGTCGCGCAATTAGGTGCGTATTTTATTGACAACACTTTTTATAAACATATTCCTGATCGGTGTGCATTATATTAAACATGTTTTACGACACAACTACAAATTTGTATTTTTGGATGGTTTTGCTCTGCGTATTATAATGAACATTCTTTGAGTTACTTCTCGTACATAAAGGATTTATAGTTTTAAAAAACTGGGTTTTTAACGGTTTTTTTTATATTATGTCTTTATGTCCATTCGTCCTTTCAGACATACAGCAGACCATCTTCATTGGTGGACTGGTCTGTATAGAAAAGGGGAGAAAAAGAGATAGGCAGAGAGAGAGAGGGGGGGAGAGAGATGAAGAAAGAGAGAGGAAAGAGATAAAGAAAGAGGAGAGGAGAGTGGGTGAAGAGATAGAGAGAGGAGAGAGAGCGAAAGATGAAGGGAGAGAGAGGAGAGAGATAGAGAGAGGAGGGAGCGACAGATGAAGGGAGAGAGAGATATATATGGGAAGAGAGAGATTAATTAGGAGAGAGAGAGAGAGAGTTCATTCATCCCCTTTCACCTCACCCAAATCCTCCACCTGCTCAACTCTCCTGCCCCCTCCCCCCACACACCATTCTTGTCAGCCGGGTGGCCTAGTTGTCATTTCACTACCTTCTCATGCGATCCGTCTCTCACCCTCCACAGAAAGGTTATTGACGTGGTCTATTGCTGCATTGGGCCTCATCCCTATCTCCCAGGGCATACCGAAGGTGTTGTTGAGTACCTATTAAGCTGGGTAAATGTCAACTCCGTCGCTGACACACCTGTTAGATAGACCAACTTCAATGATGAAATCTGGAGTTGTTCTTTCAAAACAAAGATTCGAGTTGTTTAAGCGTGGGGATTCTCAAGATATATTTTTTAACTTTTCAACAATCGGTGATTTTGTTTATATTCCAGTTGAAAATGCATATATCTTTTTTTAAAATATCATTTGAATTATGGGTTTATGAAACAAAAAATGGTGGCTCACCCCCCCCCCTCAAAAAAAAATCCCACCCTTTACGTAAATAAACTTAAGGGATCACACTGTGCCAAATGGGGGTCCACGAACCCGAGGTTAAGGATCACAAGTGACAACTGGGGGGTCCACGGACCTAATAATTAGTGCTCATTGACAACTGGAGTTTTACGGACATGTAAGTTAGGGGCTCACTCAATGAAAACTTGGGCCCCACGTACATGAAATCTAGGTCTCACACATGTACAACTGATTTTCACGAACATGAAATTTAGGGCTCACTGATTGACTATGGGAGCTCACGGCCAGGAAACGTAGGAAATCATTGGCCATGACTCAAGTAGCACAGATCATAGGACTCTAAATAAAAAGCAACAATAAACAATGGACTTCCATGGGGGTTTCCATAATTCGTTAAAACTTGGCAAAATCATTGTTATCAGGGTATTTAATGTAAATTCTTCATTCATAAAGTCGCAAATGTGATATAAAACTTTTAAGCCGGAATCATCTTATATTAACCAGAGAGAGCAGCTCGGGCGATTATGGGTGGTGAGGAAGTCGAATTTCTGTAACTTTTTATTCTATTTACATTTTACATCGATAAATTATGATCATCTAATTCAGGGGTCTGTAAACTTTTCTGCCGAAGGGCCGCATTAACTGTCAAACATTAGTTTTGGGGCCAACTAAATACAGTTTTGTGGTAAACTACAGGTAAAAATAGTTTTAGATTAAAATGTCTCCAGGGGCCGGATGAGAGGGCCTCGCGGGCCGCATTTTGCCCGCGGGCCGTAGTTTAAAGACCCTGTCTAATTTATCTACTCGTCTAGACTAAATAAAAAGTAAATTTTAGCCCAGTACAACTTCACACGATTAATAATAATTAATTGTGATTAAATTTGTTGTCGCTTGCTTATTGACTGGACTAGAAAATCTTCCACAAGACTAAATGTTAGAATGGTGAAAAACTATACGTTATTAATTATTTCTTCTTTGGAAGTCTCCTCTCTGTGAGTAGAAATCACAGATGGTGTCAAGGGATTCTCAGAGCTGAAAAAAAACAACCAAACAAATACTTTAAAAATTAATTAATTTTTGTTTTTTATAAATTATTATAAAAAGCATTTTTTAAAATTCAATTTTAATTATTATTTTTTTAAATACTAAAACTAACATTATTCTATCTATATTACAGAATTGCATGGAAATTATATGAGGTGAATTTATTTTTAAATTACGATCATGATGAGTGCGAGACATGCTGGGGTGTAGGTAGGCGCACACACACACACACAAACACACACAAAAAAAGCCAATCAGGTCATTCAATTTATTTGAGCACGGAAAGACAACAAAAGGTAAGCTCCTGGTCTACAGTTCAATTTGTCTGGAGACATCTTCAGACATTTGCCGGAATACCAAAGTAAATGAGGGTTTCAGCCGCGCTTGTCTTATTTCTTTTATATTCTGTTTGGTCGTTCGTGGCGATGCTCCCTGGCCGTCGCTGCCAAATTCATTGTTGAAGTGGCAGCGCTCGAGGGGCAACAACTGAGAGAGGGGCTTTGGTTGGGGGGGAGGATTTCAGCTACTGCCTGAAACGGGGGAGGGTCGATGGTCTTAATGACCGAAAAGATTTCTTTGGGAGTATCTTTTTTTTTCTTTTTTTTTACCCCATAGCATTTTTTTTTCAAATTATTCATTTTTGAGCTTTTCCTTTAAAACAATATCTTTGATTTAAACTTGATTACGATGGAACACTCTCCAGATATTGTTTCTGAATTGATCACATATACAATACGTCATTAGCTAAACGAAATAAATGAACGACAAATACAATGAGACAAAGATAAGATCATTTTCTTTAAACTTGTCAAATCATAAATTGTGTTCATTGAAAAAAAAATTTTAATGGAAGTATGGGTGAATAAATAAAAGAATGCGACGTGGCAGTAAATTGTTTCTAAAACCATATTATCAAAATATCTATTTCACATATTTTTGTTTTAAATTTCAGTGCTTACTCCCAAAAATATATCAATATGTAAATATATGCTGTCAAACCCATATTGAAAGCTCCATGCACACTATCAAGCAGCCTTTGAAATGTCAGTTCACACTGTCAAGCATATTTTGACATGCCAGTGCACATTGTCAAACACATATTGAAATGTCAGTACTGTTAAACACATATTCAAAGGATCGGTGGACATTGTTGACCCCAATTTTTAAAAAATTTTTTTTAACAATGCAGAAGAAAATGTCAAAACTCTCGTCTGAAACTGATGCAACTATGTGTGCTGCTCCTGCTGCTCTGAGCGTGAAAGGGGGGAGGGGGGCTGGGGTGAAATCCAAGACATGGGCGAGAACGTCTATCCAAAGCAGCACCCCCCACACACACTTTTTTTAATCCCCGGATATAGAGGGCGCCTCAATAGGTGAGTAATCTCCCAGGAGCGTTCCCATGCTGGGGGACCAGGGAAACCCAACACCAATGAATTCTTTTTGCAAAGATTAGATTTTGATCTAAAACTCCAGGCTACGCATGCGCAGAAAAGATGGGCGGTGTTAAGAAGTTTTGTTTGTTTTTTTTAATGGGTGTAACTAAAAATAAATAAATATTTCAGTGAGACAATAAAAATAATTTAAAAACCTGAAGAATGACGTCAAGGATTGCAATTGATTTTTTTTTGGGCACTTAACACTGACTTAAGCGGAACTGTCAAGGCGGTGGGATGGAGGGATGGATGGGAACAAATGACCCCACCTGACCAGGACTCTTACACACCCCCGCCCCCTCCCCCCAACAATACCTTAAGTTGCCAGTTTCTGACGAGCATAACAAAGCCGTTGAGTCGGGGTGTTGTCACTAGTAAGTTGAAATGACGTCAGGCTCCCCTCTCCACCCCCCACACACACACTTGTCACATTCCATTGATACGCCGCCACCCTACTCCGGGTGATCAGCACCTAACATAGACTTAATCCTAGAATTGCTGTATTAGTACGAGGTCGTGAATGTGGCGTCCATCTTTAAGGGATAATTACGTCATAACAATACGCGCTGGTCCCCGGGCTTGAGATGTTGCATGCCGGGATCGTACGCGAGACGTATCATTTGCGAGTGTCAGGGGGGGCGTGTAGGGAAGAAGGGTCGTGGGGGCGCCAATTAGTGTCACGGGCCCCCAGTCTCGAGACAAGGTGATTGTTGGCCTGCACAGGGATCACGTCTGCTTGTGTGCAGTTCCTTTTGACGTGGTTGGCAGCATAGACAATGCACTAAACCTCGGTGATTCACACGCCATCAAAGACAAGCGAAATTCGCTAAGAGTCGCGCAGTCAACCTGCTCTGAAGACAAAGTATATCTCTTATGGTATCATATGTGTTCAATATTTTGAGTTTAAGCTTTTGAAATTTTTTTAAAAAATATGGATTGGTGACTGTAGTAACTATTTCAGTTTTGGATGCCAGTTTTCAACTAACGATGCGGACGGTGGTCGAGTGGCATGCGCTAGGCTGGCGTATTTGGTAACGGGTTCGAATCTTCGTGAAGGCAGAGATTTGTTACCGGGGCCATGAGTGTCCCTGGGTCCACCCAGCTCTGAACGGGTACCTGTCACTAGTTAGGGAAACAAAGGCGGCTGGTAATGGAAAATATATAGTCAGAAAACATCCAAAATTGTTTCATTTTTTATGAAATTCATAAACCGTCTTGACAATTGATATTTTTTCCCCTTCCTTTTGTAACAAACTTTATCATTGCCCTTAGTTCCTGAAATAATACATATATGTCCCCGCCCACGTCTCAGCATTAAAGATGTCTGCCAGAGAGACATGAAAGCAGCCAGAATAAGCACAGGTGACTGGGAGTGTAAAGCAGAAGACAGATCTACGTGGCGCACAGTTGTCAAAGAGGGCGTCATAGTAGCCGAGGAGCGAAGGATGGAGGAGGCTACAGACAGAAGAGCTAGGAGAGAGGCTGAAACATTTGGAAGCCCAGAACTCGTGCTGTGGTAAAGACTGTCACTCAAGGACAGGAATGCTCAGCCACACGAGGAAATTCAACCCAACCCAACGGTGATGTACCATCGTCTCGCGAGACGGAAGGATGCCGATTATATACGTATTAAAGAAAAGAAAAGGCAGCACCGGTATTACCTTATGAAAATGACAATAGTGGATAGGGGGAAAGAACCGTGCTTTTTTAAAAAACCATAATTTTGAAGCTGGGAGATAGGAATACTAAATATATCAAGCCGAGACTGAGGTAGGAAGTTCAAAGTGACAGTCCCCTAAAGGGTTAACAGAAAGAGCACCACCATCATGGGTGTCCCCCCCCCCTTTTCCCCAAACATGACACAACGGTAACACCAAGTTTTGGGGGGGGGGTAAAAAGGAATACATATTACTAATAAAGTATACCAACTTGAAAATAATTATAAATATTCAAAATAAGTAACAAAAAAGATTTCTGCAGTAGTTCTCGTCACCTTAGATCAAGCATTAACCGAAAAGAGCGGCTGTAAGGTACACTACACGTATCATTAATACATATTAACAGTTGTTATAAATAGCTCTAAGCCTACGTGGTGGGGAGGGAAAAGAATAAAATGTCACCATCTCCCTCTGAATAGAGGAACATGTACTCAGGGGCAGAGAATTCTAAGACAGGTAGAGTAGTGTGGATATCAAGAACGTGCTGTCCACAATAGAACGCCTTGAGTGCCCCTAGCGGCTGGCAAACATCAGCGACCCCTAGCGGCTGGCGATGTCATTCAAGGAGACGACGCACGAATCTTCTACCCGGGGGCCATCGATTGACGGTCCTGGACTCCTGATCCACCGAGGTTGGTGGTGGAGAACTCTTTCCCACAAGGCCGCTAAAGGGTGTGCATTGACGATTAGAGTTCTCGGCCGTTTATTTTGGGTTGGGGGGGGGGTTCTCTCATAGGAACGACGCACTCCTGTTGGTTTGTTTTTCAGACAAAATTTGGATGGTGGATTCCACTAGTCATAGCAGCACAACATCTACAGTTATTGCACTAGTCACATCATCGCCATTTCCACAACCGTTGAATTCACTAGTCACTGTTGCAACGCCAATACCATAATTGCTGATTACACTAATTACGACATCACTACAACCCTTTTAGTTAAATCCAATGGTCACAGTCAATGCCCCCTTTAAGCAGCGCGTCTGCGCAGATATCTTACCGACGCCGCGCAGCAGTTTAGAATTACCGCGCAGAAAAGTGTGTAAAATACACAATGTATTGGACTAAAACGGATGCTGTGCAACTATATAGTTGTTTTTTTTTAAATTTGCACACGGATCAATGAACCTTAAAGGGAGCATTGTTCACGGCAGCATCACCACCTCTACCACCGTTGTTGATTTTTACTAGTCAATGCCGCTCCACCATTTCCATCATTGCTGATTCCAATAGTCTACGCATCACTGACGCAATGCTCTTTGCTGTATTCCAATGGTCTAAGTAGTACCACCTCTACCACCGTTGTTGATTTTTACTAGTCACTGCCGCTCCACCATTTCCATCATTGCTGATTCCAATAGTCTACGCATCACTGACGCAATGCTCTTTGCTGTATTCCAATGGTCTAAGTAGTACCACCTCTACCACCGTTGTTGATTTTTACTAGTCAATGCCGCTCCACCATTTCCATCATTGCTGATTCCAATAGTCTACGCATCACTGACGCAATGCTCTTTGCTGATTCCAATGGTCCCAGTAGTATCACCTCTACCACGGTTGTTGAGCTCACTAGTCAACGCATCACTGATACAATCATTTTTGCTGATTCCAATGGTCCCAGTTGTACCCCCTCTGCTATCGTTGTTGAGTTCACTAGCCGATATCATACTTTTCTACCTAACCTTCCCCACCTAGTGCACGCCATGACAGGTGCTAGCTTTCCCTATCCTATTGTGGTCCCAGTCCCCATAACCTTTGGGCACAATGGAAGGAACCACGTGATTCTAAGTGTCCCCCGCGCCCCCCTCCCACAGAATAATGTATCCGATAGCCTACGTATTTGAGCCACGCCCGTGAGTGGCTTAGCTACAAGCCCACGTCCGCGTGGGTACGGCCGGGTATTAATAAGGAAATGACGCGCTCGTTCATTACTGACAGATGCACGGGTCAGCGGACAATGACTGCCCCCGGGGGCATCACGAAACGAAACTCTGAGAGGGCAGAGCTGCCCTAACGAGCTCAATCAAAGGCTTATTATCATCTAGTTATTATAATTGGACACCCCCCTCCCCGCCCCAAACCAAACTTTTTTTTTGAAAGAGGCACTTTTACCTCCTACCCTCATGATTATAGAAGTAATTAAAACTCATCGTTTTATTTTTGTTTTTTAATTAGTTTTTTTATTTCATTTTACAAACAGGTATTTTTGTGTTAAATAATTAGATTCAAGCACTTCTACCTTTCTGCCCATTTCCAGATAATAACAATAATTCTAACAATTCGGTTTAAAACAAGGATTTTTACAGCTAAGTGGCATGTGAGAACAACATCAAAGTATTTTGAGGTTAAATAATTAGATTCGTTTATTTACACCAGACCATCTTTACCTTTTCCTCTGTTGAGTTAACCCGTCACCTTAAACATGGTATTTTTTTGTAACAGCTCAATAAAATTTGACCAACAAGATCAAATTATGTTGTTTTTAAATAATTAGATTAATTCATTACAGCAATATCGCCACACAAAAAAACAACTGTTCGCCAAAACCTTCAATAGCATTAAAAACCAATTTGTGGTCCAACACCTTCAATAGCAATAAAACCAATTTGTGGTCCAACACCTTCAATAGCATTAATACCAGTTTGTGGTCCTACACCTTCAATAGCAATAAAACCAATTTGTGGTCCAACACCTTCAATAGCAATAATACCAGTTTGTGGTCCTACACCTTCAATAGCAATAAACCCAATTTGCGGTCCAACCCCTTCTGACAATAACAATAATTCCGAACTTGCGTCAAAATGTTAACTCACAATAAAAAATGCTTTCAAAAATCAGATCCGAACCCTCGACACGTCATTTGCCGCTTCTTTACCCAAAACAAAACAAACAAAAAATTATAATACTAAAACTGAAAATTTAAAAAAATTGTGCACATCGCCTCTAAACAGTTAGACAACAAAATAAGCTGCATGCCTCTAAAACAATTTCTTGAACACCGTCGAATCAACCACGCCATGTTTCGTCTACCCGCTTCCATTAAGCTATCAAACCCATCTCATACGTCGAGGAAAGCCATTTGGGAAGAGTTAATCCTGTTAAAGAGTGACTCACGGACCACCTAAAACCTGGACGTTTACGGATCAAATTAGCAGATGTGTCATCAACGCCGCCGATGGGAGCCACGTTGTTAATGAACAATCGGTTCATTTTACGGGGGGGGGATTTTCAACGATGGCAGGTTTCACCTGAATGTACTCAACAGTTGCGTTGGGGCGGCTCAACGCGTTGACTTGTTCATTGGAGCTTTAAAAAATTTGGTTTGAAATTCCAAATATACATTACGTAACATAAAGAATTGGATTGCAAGTAATTTTTAATAGGTTTGTTTGTTGGTTTTTTTAGTTTTTCGTTACGTAACGAGAGTGTTTTTTGAGTATGCAAGTGTAAGCCAGGGTGAACCAGAACATCACGTGACATTCATTACTTTCCCGCCACTCAGAAAACAATTTTTAACACAACTTTTTAACCCCATATCAATCAAAGCCCTACTGCTATCCCAGAGCGCCGGGATCAGGGCCGGCCTAAGGGAATTTGAGGCCAAAGGCGAAGTTAATTTGGTGGCCCTAAATGTAATAGAAAAATAAATAAATAAATACGGAAATGCTTTTGTGCGAGGCCCCCACTAATGATGAGACTAATCGGAGGCCCGATGCCTAAAGCCGGCCCTGCTCGGATGGTGATACTACAAGTGTGTGGGAGGTAGAGTGATATTTAAGGCCCTCCTCCTATATATATTACTACCTCTGCTATCACCATTATGGCACTACTATTTACTATAAGGACACCACTATAAGGTAGTCCTAGATCTGTGTGGGAGGTGCGTGGGTCATATAGAAACACGCCATATATCCCTAGCACCGTGATGGTACTAATATTTACCAGAACACCTCTAACACCCCGATCAAGATAGTCCTAGATCTGTGTGGGGGGTGGGGGTGCTTGGGTCATATAGAAACCAGTGGCGTCACTAGGGAGGGGTGCGGACCGCACCGGGTGACACCATCACAAGGGGTGACACCAAAGTGTAAAATTATGTATTTCCCGGTAATTTCCCACTGGCAAACTCGGAGGAGGTATATGGGGGTAAGTCGTGAGGGGGGTGACACCATGAGCCACGGCACTGGGTGACACCATGAGCCACGGCACTGGGTGACACCAACCCTAGTGACACATTGATAGAAAAACACCATATGTCCCTACCACCATGATAGTACTAATATTTACCAGGATAACTCTAACACCCCTTCAGGATAGTCCTAGATGTGAGTGGGAGGTGCGAGGGTGATATAGAAATCACCCCATATCACTGCCACTACCACCACCTTTATGGTATCATGAGATGCAGCCGTCCTGCCTCCTTAGACTTACCCCTTCAGGATAGTCCTAGATGTGTGTGGGAGGAGAGACAGGGTGATATAGAAATCACCCCATTTCACTGCCACTACCACCTCCGTTATGGTACCATGAGATGCAGCTGTCCTGCCTCCTTAGACTTACCCTTTCAGGATGTTTCACTGTTAAACCCAACACTGCATACCAACAACAGGTGTTAAATCATTTATTTCATACTTTGGTCATAGAGACAAATCCTCAACTCTCTATTCATAATTTATCGAGTTAAATATTTTATAAATATATAAAAAGCAAGTTACTTACAAACTTTTTCAACATGGCAATAAAATATGTGTACATTTATCTTTTAATTAACACTGTTACAAACAAAAGCAAAACAAAAATTAAAACCAAGTTGAAAAGAATAAACTGAAATCTTTATTTAGCTCAGAATTATTTGGAAAAATTAACCCAATAAATGATGGACATAATGTAATTTTTCATGTGTAAGCTATTATGTGTATTTTATTACACATAGTTATAGTGTTTAATAAAAAAAAATTTTAATTTGAAACATAAAGTAGAAATAGAAAACTTAAACTTTCTAATTTTGTTTTAATGTATTAAAGAAATACGAATCTGGTATCTAATAGATCCAGTGTTGTGTAGCAAGCTGATTTCAACTGACTGAGATTAATCAGTTTTTTCTTAATTGAACAGTATTATCCCAAAAGTAAAACAAGGGATAAAGACATAAATTTAAATGCTGGTTTTATAAAATAATTGTAGTGCATCCCATTTATATCAAGGAATTTAAAATTCTAAGTTAAACGGTCAATATAATCTAATATAATAAAAGCCCAAGTAACTGACTCCGCAACGCTGAGGGACATAGTACAAAAGTCAATAGCAGTTAAAAAAAGAAATTATCATTTTGGTTTCGAGATTAACAGAGCGTGTGGTGTTTCTCGCCGTAAAATATTATAGGACGTCAATTACCCTGTGTACATTTCAGGAAGTTTAATATTTTGTATTTATCAAACAAGGATAAGTTACTTGGGCTTTTGAAAAAAGTGGGCATCGCAGCCACCCTACAACCCCTAGTAATTGAATATGTAAATAAAATATTTATTGCTGAAAGACCCGGTAGTTGTTATGACGATAGACAGATTAAACACTGTCACCAGCTGTCACAAGTTATGTAAGGGTTAAAAGGGAACATGTTCCTGAACACTTCATCCAACCATGGGAGTGAGAGACTAGAAATGGCCTTGGACTGGAGAACTGCTGTGACTGGGTTCAATTTACCACCGGCTTTCTCCTTCACATAGGGCTGACTATACACAACACAATGTGAGCTGATGTTTGCGATCCCTCTTGAAGTCAGGTTCGCGCAATTGATCGTCAGCAAGACTTGAAGCTTGGACAGCCTCGCTCCTATGTGCTTGAGGGACAGGTCTGTCACTTTCTCACAACAGCTGATGTCCAGGAGAAGGAGCTGCGGCATGTTGGCGCACATCTCGAGGATGCCGTCGTCCGTGATGGCTGTTTTTATCAAGGAAAGGAACATCACATTGCTGCACCCACGAGAGATGTGTCTCAGGCCGGCGTCGCTCATACCGCTGTTGAAAGGCAGGAATAAATTCTGGAGCCTTGAGCAGCGCTCCGACAGAACTTTCAGGGAATCATCTGGGAAATCAAGCCCCAGCGCACACAGGCACGTCAGCGACTGAAGCCTCGCTATATGATCTACGATTTCCACGCCTGGCATGAGCTCGTTGTAGTTGATGATGAGGGTGCTCAGCGAGGGCATCCTCCCATGCCCTATGCATTCAACGGATGAACTCGTCAGCTTTGGGCAGTGTTCTATGTTCAGCACCTGCAGATTCAGCAGCCTCGGTGCGTCGCGGCAGCAGAAAATCTCCCCAGTCTCCAAAAGAGTTAAGCCACAGAGAAATCCCATCCCTTCATCTGTGAAGGCGTTATTGCAGGCCAGGTCGAGGCGGACAAGGCCTGTTAACTTGGCCACTTCTTTCAGGCATGTGTTATTCACGTGCAAACACGAACGCAGTGACAGTCTTCTCAAAGAAGGCATGGAAGCCCTCACTGCTTTCATCACTGAGCTGTCCACAATTGAGTTGTTTGGAATCTCCAGGGTTTCAAGATGAACCAGGTGCAAACTCTTCAGGCCATAGGTGACAATTTCAGAGCAGAACCTTGGGTCAAGGACGAACTCCAAATGGCGAAGCTGAGGCAAGTGTGTGTTCAGAGATTCCATGTCACTTTTGAAACTTCCATTTAGCTCACACTGGAGAGACAGCTTGACTATCCCACGATTACGAAGAGTCTGAAATAAATTGGCTGGCCACGACAGGGTATAAAACTGTGACCCGAGAACTTTACGCTTTCTGGTTCTCATCCTCACAGGTTGTGCAATTTTGTAAGCATCGGCAGCAGGAAAGCGCTTTGCCTTTCCGCAATGTTCTTTGAGGCCCAGACAGATTTTGGCCACGGTTGTCCTCCAGAGCACCTTAGAGTACACCACATCCCTCCATTTCTTGCATACTTGCGCTGCCTTTATTTTGGACTCTGTCTCTAGGAAGCCGAAAATATGCAGCAATATATCATAGGGCAAGTCCAGGACATGTCTTCTAATTATCTTCTCAAACCGATACAAGTGTTGGGAGGGTGGCATAATGGAAATTGGAATCAGTCACTGGTAAAATCAGTCAACTTCCGGTGCTCTTCTTTTGTGATTGATCTGAAAATATTTTATTTAAAAAAATTATGTGTAAGTTTGAATGAAAGCTCGAAAGAAAGAAAAAGCTTTAATCCATTTGTATTTTGAATTTTAATTTTTAAATGGGAATCAACGGTATTTATAATTTAGCAGACGGTACAATTTTTATAAACTCTTATTTGTTACAGTAATACCAGCTTTGATTCATTAAGTTGTTAATTGATCCTATAACTATAGGAATCAATATCAAAATTAGTGCTAAATAGTAAACAGTATTTGTAATTTGTAATGCCACTATTGGAGTGCTTCAAACCTTTAATAATGCAGCATTAACTGTGCTTTTTGTAACAAAATGACAGACCTCATCTACAAGGCCTGCACTTTTCAAAAAGGACTTACAAAAAGACAACTGATTTTGCAAAATGTATAATTGTTGAAGAGTATATAATTATGAGCAAACATAATTAAACTCAGCGTAAAACAACTGCAGAAGATAATCTACCAGGGTGTACAAGCCTTAAATGATATTTCAGAGGCCCACATATTTAGTTTAAAAAGAAACTGTGCAACGAGCTTCGGAAAAAACTGAAAAACAGATGCACCAATAATTTAAATTTACCTCATTGAACTTAAGAAATTGTAAGCATAGCTAGTTTTTCAATTAAAAATTTCAAAGATATTCCATAATTTATGTTTAGCAGATAAAAATATACAATCCTCAAGGATGACACCATGTAAGTAACCATAAGAATATATAACGAAAAAAAACTAAATCTCAGCAAGCAGTGACTATAACCATATAATTTAGTACAAATGCAGTAAACACAATCTTCATTTATAAAAGAAACAAAAAACTCCATTTAAAAATGCTATCTTTATTTCAAGCCTAAATATTTCTTTTTACCCCATTCATTGACATAACAAGAGTAGTAGGTAAGGCAATGGAGACTTTAAAAAATTGCTAAGGGATATTGGCATGAGCAAAAAAATCAGTTTTTATGATGTTGTTGCTATTTTTAATTAATTTTCTAAAAGGATTTTTTATTAGCTAAAAGGCTAACATGCCAACTGAGAATGAGATGTATGGATGTGATGGAGAAAGGCCTACAGCCACCGAGAAATCGATCATGAAGGTGAAAATTCATGGATGGGTAAGAATGGAGAAAACTGCACGAGTATGCCAAAGCCATGCATGGGCTTTATGCCAAAGATGATGAATTACTAGTAAAACTGTGCTATCAATCAATGTTCCGTCTAAGGTTTGTTGATCTTTATGCAAACTAAAAAAAAACCAAGTAAGCAAAGTTGCGCAGCATCCCATTTTTATTCATTTTTTTTAAAATGAAATTCGCTGCGCTGTAATTCTTAACTGTGGTCAGATATCTGAGTGGCTGTGCAGCTTCAAGGGAACATTATTATCTATCCATTCATGAACAGTAGTAGACAACTTGACTATAATTCTAGGCTAACACAATGACATTTAATTAATCTTTAATAGAAAATACAATGAATATTTCTGGCAAATTTGTGTTATAAATATTTGGTAGAAATTGTAAATAAATATCATCAATGTTTAAGCATTGTAATAGTATGTTAAAATCAAAAACATCCACCTCGGCCACTATCACTCTCTGGAAGGGGCAGAAGATGTATTCGAAATTGAACCCACAACTCACTGTTTACCGGAATAACTAAGCTTCAGAGCGAATTAAATTATTTGACAGACCAAAGAATATTTTAGGTTTTATTTAATTGATATTTACTAATCTGCCTGCTCTGCTGGACAATGTTCCCTTTAAGCTGCATGGCCGCACAGATATCTGACAGATGCCATGCAGACGCAGCAGTCTAAAATTACCACTCAGCAAATTTGGTAAAATATTGCAAAAAATGGATGCTGTGCAAATGTGCAACTTTGCATATAAGTTTTTTAAACTTTGCACACGGACCAACGAACCTTGCCCTAGAGTGATACGAGTGATCAGTGAACATTGCCACTGAACAGATAATCACAGGTCTCATTAGCCAATTGCTGGAAGTGTAAATGTAGACACTTCATTTTGAAGTTTTTAAAAACTTAATTAACATAATAGCAAAAAAGAATATGCAGTAAATTCTGAGCCAATGTACTCACGTTATATGGCCGCCATCTTTGTTGCTATGCCCCGTGACACGAAAATTGGAAAAAATCAACTATTAAAATTCTTAAACTAAACCTAACCCTATTATTATTTAAATTATTGTCCATTTTATTAATTAAGAAAAGAGGACACACCCACCATGCCATGAACACGTAAATGTCGGCTTTAATTCAAACATAAATTGTTTTTACTGATTACTTATTATATTATTATTAGTAACTTATTAGTACCATTTCTTAATTTTGGCAGACGGCAGACTACTAACTACTATAACTTAAAAAAAAGTATAAGCACCTTATGCCGGTAATCCCTTATTTCAGCGCATTTTAAATTTTTAGAACAAAATAAATAAAATAACTTACTTTTACTAATTTAAACACTTAAATCAGATATAAAAAAAGTATTTAATGCTTTACAATTAGTTTTACGTGTGTTTTGTTGAGTTTAAAGGCTAAAGCCACTAAAGGGGTTTTTAACTTAGAAAAAGGTTTTTAAAAGCAGACTTCCAACAACAACAATGGCGCCGTTAGTCACAGAAAATAGTGAAATATACAAATTCTTATTTCGTACAAATCGTAAGATAGTAATTTTATTTCAACAAAAAAATAATGTTTTAATTTTAAAAAAGATTTCATAATAATAATTAATAAAGTAAGTTTGAAAAAATGTTTTTTTGATGACTTGAAATATAAATTGCGCTGAAATAATAAGGGATTACCCCTTATGCCTATAAAAAATGCAAAATTAATTTTTCCATTACATAATACATTCAGAATATGGTAATCCTGCAGTTTCTAGTTCTACAGGTATATTATTTGACAGCGAAATTTAATTTTCTCGTGAGAACTTACGCTTTTAATTTATTAAATGCATAAATATTATATGTTGTATTTCAGCTATTACAGCGCTAATTTGTAAGTCTTTCTAATTTCTAAGGCATTTTTTAGGCTCTCAACAGTCTGATCGTGATGCAACCATTTTATTTATCTATTACTCTCCTTGCCGGATTGTCCCAATAAGATGCCAAATGGAAATTTCTCACTCTCAAACAAACAAAATAAGAATCAAACATCTAGTAACAAAATTAAAAATGAAATTGCCTTTAAAATATTTATTTATCTTCTGAGAACATTAAAATAGATGAAAAACACCTATTAAAAAAACATTTTCAGTCAGTAAATTTATTTTAGCATGGGTCGAGCCAGGTAAAAAACATCTGGTAAGCAGTTTACTAGGTAAACAAAATGGACGTACTATGACCAGATTATGTATTATATAGAGCCGAAAAAATGCATTTGAAATTATAAAGACTCACAAATTAGCGCTGTAATAGTTGAAATACAACATATAATTATGCATTTAATAAAGGCAGGCACTACGTACACCACGGCGGTGAACCTAGCCAAAGCATTGTGTCAGGGCTAGGTACACCGCGGTTAAAAATAGATACAAAAAGTTTATAGAAAATGATACCTTACCCATAATTAAGCATAGATGTGAATAAATTACGCATTAGCTAAAGGTTGTAAACTAGTGTATTTAAAATATCTATATATATATATTGTTACATTTTATTTTATTATAGTTTTTGGTGGCGGGGGGGTGTGATCAAATGTTATGTATTATTTAATTAGGGGTGTCTATGACTATGGAAGTTTGACAAGTTGTTGACAAGGGGGAGGGGGAGGTAAAAATCGCCAATAATTTGTTGACATAATTAATGGACAGCCCCTTGGCGCTTTCACCACTGCCACCACTCTGGTATTGCT